>CANTUT010001559.1:20000-56739 GCA_947687605.1 Reutealis trisperma
TTCTTCACTGGCCAGGCAAAAATCAATGACTTTTGAATAAGCTAATAACAGATTTATTGCGATTCCGCGCTTGCATCCCTTTTCTTGCTTGAAGAGAGTTTACTACAGTGTTTAAGGAGATGAGAGATTCGCTATTGGATAGCTTGAAGAGGCTACACTTTCAACGCTCGAACTCTTATAAACTACTGGAATAGACAGACCGCAAGTCAACAAGCAAGGCATTAAAATGACCTTGCTCTCCTTCGGACCCTTTCTTCTTTCCTGTAAATCAATCTCTGCTTTTGGTAAGGGAAGAGGGACTGCTGGAAAAGAAAACGAACTAGCCAGGCTTGCCTAAAGCACTGTGCTTTGCTGTAAACACTTTAAAAGAAAAGGAATTCCTCGGAGCTAGTACTTAAACTAGAAAGTACTAATACAATGCCAATACAAAAGACATATGGGGTGGACACTTCTTAAAGGCCTTAGCAAGAGTTTTCCACTGCTTATGGATGGTAAACTACTGGTTATGCATGTTACGCATGGGCAATTACTGTACTGACCTTTCAATCTTGAAGGGAAGAAATCTATCATCTTTATGTCTTGCTGACTTGCTAGCTAGCCCTAGCTTCCTAGAAAAACTACAGCTTGTCCTGTGCTTGATAATGGTACAGCCGGAGAGAACAGCATATTGAATTGAATAATTTATCTTCCAATAGAAAAGGCATTACAAAACTCCCTAAAGCACTTAGCTTGCTTATTGAGAAAGAGCTTACACTCTTGAAAACAGGCTAGCTCACAGGATGCGCTCAGCTTATGATTTCAACTGGATAGATTTCTCTAAGCACTCCAACCCTTAGAACTGCCAGGGAGTAGGATATATAAGTGGGAAAGATGTGATAGGCGGAAAGAAAGCACTCATTTGAAGTGCTCGATTAGTCACCCTAAAACTTGGCCTTGTATCGGTCCAACCATTCCTCCGCTACTCTGCTTAGCCTGTCTTTCGTATAAGACATTGAAAGAGAAAGACTGGACTGGCTCTTTATGCACCTATTCATTTTGCACTTTATAACAATACATTATCTGAGTGAGATTTCCATATTTGCTTTCTCAAGGTTTGGGTATTCTTCGGCAACGGGTACTCTTTGTCGATTCTATTTCTGTCTATTGGTGAGTCTCATGTGGTACCAACCCATGGATCCATAAAGGGGACATCAGACGGATTCAGTGAAAGAGTCTCGTCTACGGCAGCCGATTAAGTGACAAGCCTTTATCTTAAATTCTCTTTATTGACGAGCGACATTCAATTAATTGAATTAGGGGAAAGCACAGTAGGTAGCCGGAGCCAGAGAATGAGTTGAAAGAAGTGGTCTTTCAGAACAAGGGAAGAAGGTGCTTTGGTAGGACTAGTCCTCTTTCTTTGCTAGCTGCATGATAGGAGTGAGACGTAGGGAATAAAGCCTTTTTCCCCGAAAGTGGAGAAGCTAGGATGTGCTATCGAAAGCTATTTAGGTAGGAAGTAGCTCGACATGGATAGTGACTTCGTTTCGGGCTAGTCTCAGGCTCAGGATAGCGATAGTGACTAATTCCCGAGATCCTGATAAAAAAGATAAGGCTCAAGCTCTACTAGCCCTACTTATCCGACGTGAGCTCCTACTCGAAATCGGCATTGGGACTCTTTGAATAAGCAGCACTCGTCTTGCCCATCATGCCATGATTAGCAAAAGCCATCGATCTTCAACCACTATAGGTCCATGGCCACCGTTTACCATTCGGTATCAGGAAAGAACCCTTTCTATCGAAAAGGGGAAAAACTTCCGGCAAAGAAAGAACCACCGGATTGAGCTCGACAAGATCACCAGCAAGCTACTGGAGAGCCATCGTGGACGAAGAGCGAGGATTGATTCCTTTAGGGCGCCCACTAGTAGGATACTTAGGCAAAGAACAGAAGTGAGCCGGGTGAGGAGGTAGGAAGCTAGGTAGCTATGAGCTTTGCTTTGGAGTGAATGAGTAGCCCTTGGAGCTAGTAGCTAGAGTCCAAGCTAGGGCTTTAGCGTAGCGATCGACCGTAATGGTAAGAGTAAGAGAGAATACGCTTACGAAGCGATAGCTATAGAACTCCAGCTAATAGAGTGAGCCAGTTAAAAAAGCGAGGTCTTGCTATAGTAGGGAAGCGCTAAAGCCACGAGTTGGAGAGCCTAAACCATAGGTTTAAGTTTACGCTTAGAGAAGAACAAGCGAAAAGAGAAGGAAGTGGAGTTCACTGCTTCTGAAAGCAGTGAACTCTTCTTTCTTCTCTCACCTGTAGGCGAGTGAGTGACCCAATGAAAACGAGGAGAAGAGGTCACGTCTCAGCCCAGGGCTACTTTACATAGCTATGATTCGATCTCTCAAGATCTCAGATTCGGATTTGATGCTTTTCATCTCTGTTAACGAAAGCTAATCCACTTTTTATCCCCTACTGAAGGAATGTAAGTCAGTCTCAGTCTGGTTCTTTGCTTTGTTCACTCGGAGTTCCGTCTTTCTGAAAGAGTCAGATCACTTCCGGGAGCAAAAACTCCCTTTACTTATTCTTCTACCGCTCCTGCTTTCCCTTCTCCCCCGGGAGATGAGTCAGACTCGGGCTATTTGAACTAGAAAAAAAAAGGCGTGATTCCCCCTTGGGAGCACTTTCATCCGAATCTCTTTCTCTTTTTAATACAATACACAATTCTTATTCCCATCTCTCCAATCGTTAATTGGCAAGGCTCCTCGAAGCTTCTTTTAGAGCTTCCCCTTTCTTTGGGTAGACTGACTCTGGATACAAAGAAGACCAAGCCTAGCGACTGTCATACCTGGTAAGTCCATCTCTCGTTGTTCGATAGGACCTGGAAAAAGCATGCCATGAATGACTCTTGCCCTCGGCTCACTTCTCCTCTTATTCTTCTTTTTCACATGAGACCCTGAGTTCAGAGTTGAAGGGCTGAAATCACTTGTGAAAGTGGAGGGATTTACTGGTTTCACACAAAAGCCAGGAATGAGATAACTCGATCCATTGGGGGAGTAGTTTCCTTTAGGCCGATTTTTATCCCCCTTCTACGTATACATAAATGTTGAAAGCTAAGAGTCTTTCCTGGTGGGAGGTGCTGTGAGCAATTCAGTCTTGAAGTGACTTTCTAGTTTCATTCCCAGCCTTCGGCTGCCTCTATTCCCCTTACGTTTATGTTCTGCCTAGCCGCAAACTAGTTGTCCCGCTAGTGGGATTCATTGTAAGAGGAGGAGGGATGAAGTGACTCGACTGAAAGGAGAGGGGACTTGAAGGGGCCTCTATATGATCATTCTCCTAACACTTTTGATCTCTATATAACCATTGCCATTGGTAGTTCTCGGCCAGTTTCATTCTAGCCAAAGCCAATTGGAGTCTTTTCTAAAGTCTTCTTTAAGCGATGTGAACAAGCCAGAAAAAGAAAGTTCCATTTCCTTTTCATCTCATTAGATCCCATCCCCAACATCGAGTTGTAGTTGCTATCTTTGTATCCGTCTTCGTCCCAGTTTCCGTAGTTTCATTCCGGAATACTAGTTCCTTGGGCTTGGGGATCTAGTCCCAGTCCCACTTCCAACCTGTCCTCTTCTCTTTCCAGGAGATTGAGTTGGAGTTTCATCGCGCCCTCATTAGAAGGATAGACACGAAAGCGAAGGCTGTTTCCGTGGGAAAGAGAGAACAAGCGTTATCGCACAACCCTCGAGGCAAATCTATCTATATAATGTCGATTAGCGAAATTCAATCCCTGGCTCGCCCACTCTGAGCTCGGTTGAAAGCGATGGGATTGGGATGCAGATAGATGCCTTGTAGCAGGAGATGTTGTTTACTCGCTTGAGAAAGCGGGATTGGATACGGGGATCCTACTTAGGTTTTTACCTGCCCCAGCCGAGTAAGGAATTGGGTAAGGCAGGTACTAAGACGAAGAAAGAAATGGAATCCTTCCTCTTTGCTAGTCGTTCCGAGAATCCCTTCACTCCCCTTAGGGGATGTTTTCAACGGAGAGTAATGTCGGCAGACTAGGCACTAAGCCTACTTGACTGACTACTTGGACTGACCTACTTGCTTGAAGGAATAATCTTTGCTTTGAGTCCTCACGAGTAAGGGATCAACCTCAAATGGTTACTGTTTGCTATTCCTATTCGTTTGTGCCCCATCCCGAATGGGTCACTTCACTATTCTTTCAGTAAGATAGTCAGTGAACGAGATAGAGTTTGTGTAAAAGAAGTCCCACTACCGTGGATTGTCCCACCCCTGTCTTCGAGTAACGATATCTGATCTTTCGAGATGAAAGTAAGATGAGTAAGATACAGATGCAGGGAATGGTTCTGGTTCCGGGTTCGATTCTATTAATAAGGGGATTCCCAGGTCCTATCGAACCTAGAAAGATGGACTTACCAGGTCCTATCGAACCTAGAAAGATGGACTTACCAGGTCCTATCGAACCTAGAAAGATGGACTTACCAGGTTCTTTCACTCCAAGACTAGTAGCTTTTCCGCCAACAACTTCTTCTTCTTAATCTAAAACGGATCCATCAACTCAAAAAGAGCATTTACCCTTGCGCTGTTCTCGCCTTTCGCTACCTATTGTATGGAGTTCCCTCTCCTCGGCTCACTCGCTGCCTTAGCCTTAAGTAGGCACTCCTAAGAAAGAGATTTTCCGGTTTTTTTAATTGAATCAGGAACCGCCGCTATAAAGGGAACTGAATCCGATCCTGCTTGACTTTCTTTGCCTAAGAGCTCTGGGATGAAAACCCTTATTAAAGTTAAAGTTCGAGATAGATGTGAAAGGAAAGTTTCCGGTGTGACATTAATAGATCCTATCCTTGTAAAAGATTTTAGAACTCTTCAATCATCCATTGCTCATTGCTATAGTAAGCGGTGTCACTGCGTTCACCGAGAGGGAAGCCCAACTATAAATTTACTAAGAGCTAGAAAGAAAAGAAGTAATAAGATAATATAGATCTTATCCTCTCTCGTAGCAGCTGTAAGCCTTGGAGCTCTTAATGTCATATCAGTAATCTTTAGCTCTTGAATCAGCTCTTAAGCTTGGCACTGATTCCTTTTCCTGGCCTTTTGAAAGAATAAAATTTACAAGGCAGGATTTTTATGTCACTTAGGAAGAGAATGCCTTCTTATCTTACTGTTCTCCAATAAGCTCTTAGGGTGGTCCTTATGCTTAACACAGCGAGTTCGAACGTTTGATGATAGGAGCCAGGAATCGCTTTCTTTGCCGCCGTCAGGAGGGCCACCCATGCGGGAGTAAAAGTATGCCCGTTTTGGCGGACTGAATCCTAAGCATCCCTACCGAGCCACTTCTCGCTCCTACTCGGAATAGAACGAGTACTTGTCGGGACAGGGGAAAGAAAAAGAATGGGGAGTGAGGACTTTTTTCGTTGGTATGCCCCTTTTGTAGGGACATAAAGAGCTAAATGAGTAGTCTAGTTGCCGACAAGGCTGTCCCCTCTATCCATATCTCTACTTACTGGCTGGTTGCAGATGACAATGTAATAACAACATATGTATCAGTAGCGGAGTCAATCGAAAGAAGGGCTTCTGAAGCCTTCGTGAAAGACTATCGCTACACGACTGAATTGGATGTGACTAGAAGAGATATTGAGACGACTAAAGAAAAGCCTAAAGAGACCATAGTATAATTCGTTTCCCACTGGAGCGCTAAGGCAGAAAAAAGGGTAAATATCCGATCCGAGTGAAGAAGTGGAGAATAAGATTGCGTTTACACAGGGACTGTGATCGAATCCTCATACAATAGTCTTTTAACTAGTGACCTTCAAATGCAGTAAAATGCCTTCTTTCCTGGTCTCAATTGCCCTTCCTTCTCCCGAAAATGCTCTTTCATCGCTCTGAACTCATCAAGTGCTAGTGGCCTAGTCTGCCTGCCTGCTTAGCTTATCTCTTCTATTTCTCATTTGTAAGGTAGTGAAAACTTGCTGGCTTCTAAGTAAGGCGACCAAAGGGAGATCGAGTGATAACGAAAGGGAGTTTACTTGCTTAAGCTTTAGCTAAGGAAGAACTCTTAATTAAGCCAAAACAAAAGGCTAGACTTAAGGATTAACTTCTTTGTGAGTGAATACCGAGCCCAGCTCTGACTTATTGATTTGATGCTGAGAATCCGATCTGCAGATGAAGCAGAAGCAGGCAAAAGGCTCAAGGCCAGCGAGGAATTTGCTATATATAAATAAGAAAGAATCCCAACCCAAGCACGTGCAACCTTTAGTTTTCTATCTTAAGCTAAGACCCTGCTATTGATGAAGCTGGTCTCACTGGAACTTTTTCAGGGTTGAAAGAAGACGGAAGGCCTACTATAGACTAGAATGGGGGCGTTCTCATACCTAGTTAACTGATTTAAGGGAAAGTCCCGGAGAAAGCGATTTTACTTATGAATGAAGCGGGGGGAAGAGACTGACTATCTTGCAGCTGCTAGTCTATTTTGGGAGAGTAGTTTGTTTACTGAATGCCATGCTGCTGGTACTGGTATTAGTACTAGAGCTGGTATTCGTACTCTTTTACTTTCTGACTTAAGGCACTGAATGATGCTGAATGAAGGCCTGATTGAGGGACTGAAGGAAGGACTTTCTATCACTGTATCGCCGCCTATGCCTTTATCGGGTGGGATTGAACCACCTTGAGGAACAGAACAGCAGCACTGATTGGCTTACTTGCTTGCTAGAACCGTACGGCTTTTATTATCACTGAAACCACCGTATCGTATACAACCCCCCAGCATAACCTTATTTATACCATTCCAACCCCGAAAGGGGAAAGAGCAAGAACAGCACTTGTTGTATCGTTCGCCCTTTACGGCCAGTAAACCCCTCACTGACTTGCTTAGCTCCGCTCGGACCCTTTCTAGTGCTAGTAGCAGTAGTAGTCTAAGTTCTTTCTTTGCAAGAATAGGACGTGAAATAGGAATTTCACCAATAGGTTGTCTCCAGTCCACATCTTTCTTTATATACGAAATTTTTTCGTCCTTTTTGCTTAGCTTGTTTTGGAGATAGATGTAAAGGGAAGAACTACAAGAAAGCAAAAGCCTAACTAACATAAAAAGAAATTGTTAGAGTGAGATGAATGTGCCGCTTTTTCTTTCACAACTCCTTCTGTAATAGCTGAGTCAATAGCACCGGAGCTACTGCCATCCCTTTCCCTCCTAGCTTGATTGGCTTTTCGTCCCTTTCCTTCAGGCAGTCAGATATGCGCTTTCGCATATCAGCTGCCACTCTCTAGTGCTTGGAAGGTTGTCGCTGATCCCCTGCTCTTAGAAATAGAGTCAACCAAACAGCGTATCAGCGACACCCCTGCTACTGGATGCGCAACTGCACATCCTGCAAATCCTGACGCAGCCCAGACCCATAATATCACACATTAAAAGGGCCCGGGATCCCGTCCGGCCCTAGTAATGGGATAAGGGAAAGCGATGTTCCGCCTCTTGTGGAATGACAAATTCTTTTCGATCTTCTACTTAAGGGGTAGACTGAACACTAAGCCAATTTCGACAAAAAACAAGTATAAGCAACCACATCTCCTTCGGACCCTGACGTGAACATTAGCCTGTTAGAACCGGAAAAAGCTTTTGTTCTTTATTAGAAAGCGTGGAAAAGAAAAGTAGATTCATTCAATCCGAACCTCTTCTATCTCGATGCGAAACCTTAAGTGGCCAAGCAAGCTCAGCACAGCAAGGGTCAGAATTCATTCCTCTTCACTAGCTTCTTGAGAGCTTGGGGAATTTAGCCCAGTAGCTCCAGATTGCTCAGTCTCAGGATTTTACTTTCCCTTCTCAGTAGGCTATGGTTCAGCTTCAGCCAGCTCACTTTCTCCCTCACTTACCTCCAGAGGCTCAGACGCTTCGCCAGCCTTATAATTCTTTCCTTTTTTTAATCAAAGCAGAGGCAGTTTCTGCAGCTGTGCGCTTCGAGGTAGCTCGGGTTCTCCTAACTGAAGACATTTCGGACTTTGGGGGTTTAGCACTTTTGTCTAAAAAATAGAAAAACAACTCATTAGTTGGCCGCGGAAAAGGTGAGTTAAACAACGAAAGATCGAAAAGGAGATACCTTTCTTGGGCTTGTGCCCCACGGACTTGAGTCTAGGAGGAGAAACTGGACTCGACGAGGGCTCTGGGACGGATTCCTTGGTCTTGCTCTTTCCTTTCTTATAAGAGGTTCACTTTTTTACTTTACTGAAAGCGCCTAATAAGGGCAAACTCTCGTGGCACAGAAGCTCTCCTCTATTGTATGTCCCGGCCAAGCGCTTTTGTCAATCAATCCAATCTCGCATCTCGATGAACACGCACTACAGGGAAATAGAAAATCAGGCCTTAGATCATACGAAGATAGAACGAACTACTTGATCAATTGAGTAGGAAGAGTGGGACTATATCTATATAAGATAATAAAAGGGCGGTGTAGGTAAGCGAAAAGAAGCAGTTCCCGGGCTAAGCCTTTAGTTCGGTCTTCTCTCAGGAGCAACTAAGAGGTCAAGTTGAGATGAAGTCAATTTAATTCCTCTGTCCATCCTAAGGAAAAGAAAGTCAGAGTTCCATTGGTAAGGATGTCTTTTTTAGATAAAAGAATACGTTTTGAGCCTAGAAAAGATAGATGTTTCCCTGATGGGTGGATCGAAGCTACTTCATAACTTAGGTGCTGTATAAAATCTTTCATCATCCTGTAGGCCTCGGGATAGGGAGGTCGGGTGTCGAGGTGGAGGTGCTTGGGGTAGAGAGCGTGAAGTGAACCCTTTTGAATTGATTGATGTTGCCCTCAAGTCTTTACCTTCCACGTAGTTGTAAGGTAAAGACTTGATGTTGATGCCGACGCGGAGCTTGAGCAGGAGAATACTGTTTTAAGTTCGGCGCTCTTAAGCTTAAGGGTGGACACTTTTTGGGATAATGTGCCGCCCCCTGTGAATACATTAGCAGAGAACTCTTTAGGGGCCTTTTCATATTCGGTCTTCGGGGGTGCTTTTATGTCAAACCAACTCCCCTTTTCCCTGTCGAATAACCAACCTAGAATGAAAAGCTTTTAAGCGCCCTCACAAACAAAAGAACAGATAAACGTATTTGGAGAGCATAGAATCTGTGCTTGAGAGGTGGGGCTATGGGGCAGAAGAGATCTTAAGCGAGCACCGATCGACCACCGATGTGCGACTTAGCCAAGATAGAAAGGTAGCGATATTCTTTCGTGGGCAATCAACGAGTGAAGCCGATTTAAGCCCTTGGGATAAATGTTTTTAGTCCTTTTTTTTATCGCAATATGGGGCTGGTCTTAGCGGATGAATCTTCTTAAGTTCCTGAACCACCATGAACAGAACAGCTACGATCACTTTATTGCTAACATCTTTTATTTCACTAACTGCTGATAGGCAAAGAACAGTTCTTTCAACAAGACCATCAACTGCGGATGATGGAAGAGCAGAACGGCTTACAGAAGCTAGTGCAAAAAAGATTCATGGGGGTTCGAGATCGCCTCCGTGTGGTTCATCCTAAGTAGCTAACCGAATATGCTTTTGTCTCTTGGAATCGTACCATCCATGGCGAGTGGTATCGTATAATAAGAGAAAGGCTGCTTCGGTCGAACCCACCCTTACCTCATTCAGAATAGGAGACTTCCTCGTCCAAGCACTCATATAGAGTTGGGATCGTCACAATTCATTCTAAGAAGATGCTATTGACTGACATTGGCAATACACTGTCTTTTTCATATTAAAAGTGGATTGAACAGGCTTCCTTTCTCATAGGCTTGCAACTAGCTCGCTCGCAGAAAGAATTGATGATGTCCTTACTTAAGAATAAGAAGTGTGCTTACGCTATTGAACCAAGCCTTTCTTTTTTAAACCGAGCCTTCGGCATTTTGCTTACTTGACCAACTCTTTGGCACTGTGCTAACGAAAAGTAAAGGAACGAACTCAAACTCAAAACACAACAAGAAAAGAAATAGGGCTTAGCAACTAGTCATACACGGAAGAACATTATAAGTTCTCCTACAATGGCCCGCTCCCTAAAAGCTGGACCTATTCGCTTGGCTGAATCGACATAGACTAGATTCGTACTGACACTGGAGTCCCTCCAAACAAACTTCCACTTAAGTCAGAATAGTTGCTTAAGCAAAAGAAAAGAAACCTGCTGACTAGGGCAGGGCGTATACTAGAGAAAGAGTGACTGATGTTGCATCAGGAGGGGATTAGCTTAGGACTGAAACTGCTCAAACCCCCAGGGACGAGAGAAGCAAGAAAACCCCAGGAAAGACGGAAGGAAGGGAACTAGCACTGGTCATATAGAAAGTCTTACCTTACCAAACCAAGAAAGGCCCTATCAACAACTCACTTAAAAATGAACTCTTACCCACTGGCTGCCCTGTAACCTGGCTTGCTCATGCATTTCCCCTTGGATTGGATGCTGGAAAGAGATTGCTAGTCTAGACTGGCACACTCAAAGGATGGATTACATTGACCTTTGCCTGCCCTAGCCTTAGCTTTTTTATTACATAACATTAGATAGGCCTATCCCCGCCTAAGGAAACTATCTAAGGGAAAGAGAAAATCCATCTATTACAGCTAAAGAAAGATTAAGATTACTAGAAGCTTTTAAACTTCCGGAACACTCTCTTAGCTATATCCCCCCTAAGACCGATAGATATATCCATACCAAGGAAAGAAAGAAAAGAAAGAGATTGACCTAGCTCCCTACTTGCCAATAAAATCCCTGCCTGCTGAAAGGAAAGCAACTACAATTGGCACAGGCTCGCAAGAAATTAAACTCGATAGAAGCCAACTCCAACTAAAGGTATGATACTTATCTTATTACCGGGAGAACTTATTTTACCCTTAACTATAAATTTTATTACTGGAAGTCTTATTACATGGATAGGCCCGTTGAGCCTGCTATCCTGCCGCAATGTGCTAACGCATTCAAAGAAAAACCTGCCGCTTGCTCACTGGATGGCTCTTTCCCTTGCTGTAACTTGATGGGCTTACCTTTTAACTTACAATTGGATACGCTTAACTTGAAATGCCTGGAAGCTTTCTCCCATTGGATGGATTGCCTAAGATGCCTACTAGCCTAAGCTTGCTTACCTTTTTGCTTACCTACTCTTTTGGAGTTTACGAAGCGAGCACAGAAGAAGAAAAAGTATACGGTTAGAGATAAGACGCAATAAGAGTTGAATTTACGCTTAGAGAAGAGAAAGAAAGGGCTACTCAGGGATTGAAGGAGCATAAGCTGAAGGCGACCAACGAACGTGTGAAGCCACTCGACTGAACAGAGAGGTCGAAAGTCCACGAGCGGAATAAAAGGTTAGAAAGGAGAGGGCAGTTCCGGTCTACGATTTCTTCTGGGTGTATATTTTCTTTCCTTTTGTCGTTGTAGCAATCTTTCTTAGTGCACCCTTAGGCGATTTGTCTTGCTTTGCTGCTGCCAAGGCGTCCCGCTCTTCCTTTCAGGAATAGAGTAAAGGGACGATCGATGAAACTCTTTCAAAGTCACATATCTTCTTTCATTCTCGGGTAGCAAGGAGCTCAGCGAAGGGCTAAAGCCAGGTTGTTGAAGACTCACTTAGCCTTAATCCAGCAGCGAAGGAAGAGTAGCACAACCCTGACTTTCGAAGGGAAGAAAGCTTAGCGCTCAAAGAAAGCCTCTGAGGAGGGTAGATGGTGGGGGGGAGACTTACTAACTCGATTCTATATCTCCTCTAGGGCCTTTAATCTTTCTATCCGGTTTTTAGTTGAAGATGCAGGTGAGGGAAGACGGATGCAATACCCTTCTTAGTCACCTCTTGCAGCATTCTTATTCCTAGTCTCTGTCGCCAGCAGAAGAAGTCAAAGCCTCCCAAAAGGGAAAAGACGGAAAGCCGATCGGGCAGAAGGAACTCCAACTTGAGCTCCTAACTCAAAGCTGGTGAAACTACTGCTTATGCTGGCAATCCCTCATTCTCATATAGAATCCCTTTAAGAGATTCATTCTTTAGGGGACCCATAGTCTGATTCCTGACTTATTCAATTAAGAAATCGGACTTTCGGGACTGCCCTCTATCTAGTAAGGCCAGCTTCTGTAGCTTTCCCTCATTGCAGAGAGGCTTTCGCTTAGCTTACTTTACCAAAAGCGAAATCGTAATTGGTGATCTCAGTGAAATTAAGGGCATTCGAACAAGACCATACGGATCTTTTACTATATCGGTCGAGTAGAAGAATAAAGCCAAAGCCGTTCAGTGGTGAATCGGTAGATCAGAGATGCCTTCCGTCGATCGGCTGTAGTCGCTAAAGACCGTAAAACATAGGAATGCAGTGGTGGCTGTCTAGCTGCAATGGTTGGTTTTGTCTGGCCTCGACTAGAAAGTCTCAAATCACTACGAAGGATAAAGTAGGTAATGCAATTCGTACTCGAAGGGGAGTAGCTGAATTAAGGGTTAAGGAGCATCGGAATCTTTCAAAGAAGGTAAAATAAAGGTATCCATGGCCCGAGTCGGCAAGTGGGCTTTAAACACATACATAATAGGCGCCAAGTCTCGACACGTTAGAAGATGAACTGACAGACAAGGGGCGAAGCGGAGTACTTGACGCCTTATGCACAGTATTAGCATAACTGCAGAATAAGTTGTACCCTGGCTCATGCTCAAGTCAGCAATAAGTTGCTGCAATAAATCACTCAGTACTGGAAGGGATGGAGATAGAAAAGCTAGGCTAGTTCCATTCTGATGTTGAGGAGACTCGCTCGAAAGGCCTTAAGTAGTTGCAACATTTGCGAAGGATTCAACAGCTTGCCTACTGTACCGCTAAGCCCTGCCTATTAATGCCATAGCTTCGGGGCAAGCTATGTGGTTATACAGCAACGCAACCTTCTTGTTCCTAAAGCGAAGCGGCAAAGAAAGTACATACTTCGGAGAAAGCCGGCCTCTTCTTCGCTTTCAGTCAATTTATAACATTTCCTATTGATTTGTCCCATGGGACTTATTCTGATTTCATCATTTCATACGGAATAAGAACAACAAGAACAAGAAAAGCCAGCTGTTAATAACAAGCAACCCGTTAATAGAAGTGAGCCGACTAGAAGTTTTGCCCCTGTCTTTCTGGTCTCATCCAGGTTAGAGGTTTCAGCAATGCTTGTAGTGTTGTCCTCGATATTCTCTAAACAATCGTAGAAGCTTTCAACTGGGGAAGATTGGAAGCGCTTGATCGGAAGTTTCCTAGCACTGGAGTTTGATCTCTCATCCATGGTATCTCTTCCCACTTTTGCTATTGACTTCCATCCTTACCGCAGAATCTTTCCCTAAGAGTTAGCCTTACTTTTTACCGCTTAAGGTTTAAGTAAGGAAAGGAGCTAGTTCTACTTACTAGCTCGAACGTAGCCAAATTCTCCATGGGATTTATTCGCTTTATCGAAAGTTTAGATGAAAAAAGAATAAGGGAAACTTACTAAGGCAAGAAAATCTCTCTCTTATATTTGTCTTATCTTTGACGGAAAAGTGCATCTAGTGGCTGGCCTTCCTTCTTTCATTCTTCCTAGCGCCGTCCCTGTAACGAAAGCAAAGAGAGGTTGAGCATGACTTCCCATATAAATCCTCCCTCCTTTCAAAGCAGGTTTTTCCACTGATGTAGAAAAAAGGCTATTCCTTCTTCGTACAGGCAAAACTTTCTTTTGTTTACGATTCAATGTGGTTGAATAAGAGAAAGTAGAAGGGAAATCCCCTTCCTTTATAAAGAGTATGCTCTCGTGACGTAATACCTTCCATGGAAAAAGAAACTTTATTACTTTTGAAACTAGACCGGGTGCTTGCTTACAACTTGCTGTCATTAGACAATTTCATCATCCCGATACTCTTCTTTCCGTTCCGTTCCGGGCTTTCCATCGGGTACACGTAGAATCGCGCTGACTTTGCTTCACTGACTCTAACTACCAAAACTATCCACACCAGTTTGGTGAATAATCGTAGATATGGGGGGCAGGAATCAGAAAGGTTTCTCGATCAATCCGATCTTTATTCAGTGCCAAGACCTTTATAATAGAAAATAAGCAATTAGTTAAATTCGATACATTCGATATCCTTCTTAAGCTTCAGAACGAAGATGGTGGGCTCGCGTGGGTAGCTCCCGTCTCCTGTAGCCGCCTTGTTCTCTGTTAGTTCATAAAGTGTCTGACACAGACGCAAAGTCATGACAACCAGACTAGACTAATAACGTTACAAGCAGCGCAAGGAAAAGTCTGAACGCTTTCCGCAAAGATGCTGTTAGTTAGTCCACTTTGACAAGAAAGTGGGAAAAACCGACGGGGAGTGAGTTCATAAAAAGGACTCTTTCAAACCGGGTTCCTGCTTCTTCGCTCGGTGACGAGGCAGTGATATCGTCGTATTCTTCCGGCTTGGATCAGTTGGATCCGGCTTGAACGCAAGCAACGGTTGGCTAGACTGCTCGATTGGCGGATTGGCTTAGCTTGTTGCGAACTACTGTTCTTCATTTGCCTTAGTTGTGTGTGGGGTCAACGGAGACACTTGCACTTACTGATTGTACGTACTCACCTTAGTCCTCAATCCGTACTTCACTCACTGACTCATTCATAAGTAGTTGGAGCCAGGTAATGTTACGGCGAAGCCTCACTGGGCTGGAAAAGCTCATCCCAAGTTGATAATCTTGGGCTGGTAGTTATTAGGTCCTATCAAATGGCGAGGACTCACATAGTACGACAAGACTTTATGAAATGAGGAAAAGAAGTTAGCGGATTATGTATAATGCCCTATTAGATAGCCCATGCCTTGCAAACGATTATTTCTAATTAGACTGTGCTGCTTTGCTGATAAATTCAAACCGCCACGCCAAACAACGGGATCGCCCACTAGGAGAGATTCAAGAGATATAGGACTATGCTATGAGCGATAACTAGAAATATCATAAGAGAAGAAAGGACTGACTGAAGGAAGAAGCACGGGGTTAGGGTAGGGGGATATTTTAGGTCTAAACAATTGACCGGCTGGGTGCTTTTGATCAAGAGAAAAGGAACGAAAAG
The DNA here is from genome assembly GCA_947687605.1 of Reutealis trisperma. Classification (NCBI taxonomy): domain Eukaryota; kingdom Viridiplantae; phylum Streptophyta; class Magnoliopsida; order Malpighiales; family Euphorbiaceae; genus Reutealis; species Reutealis trisperma. The sequence continues at coordinate 35,000 of CANTUT010001559.1, forward strand.
AAGAATCGACGAGGAAGGAAGAAGAGAAAATCGTGAATGTTAAAAGCGTGACGGTGACGAGAATTCGGAAGTAGAGATGTTAGAAGGAGCTAAATCAATCGGTGCGGGAGCTGCAGTAGATATTGGTAATGTCTTTAGTTCTTTGATCCATTCCGTGGCGCGAAATCCATCTTTGCTTATGCTAACTCTCAGTTTGGTCCTACTTCTTGTTCTTATTTCTATGATGGAGGGGTCCTCCCGCTCCAGTAAAAGACGCCTTGAATCCTCAAAGCGGAGTCTAACAGCTTTTGGGGGATCCGATGATGAGGGCGATCCTCATAAAAGAAAAAGACAAGAAATAGGAAAAAACTGTAGGGATTGCGGTTACTCTCTCGTTCGCGAGCTCTTTCGTCAAATTCTAAAGCGCACAGCAGATGCCGCTTTAGAAGAAAAAACGAAAACTAAAAGATTTAGTACTCTCCTAGAGGAGGCTATGGAAAAGAAATTTGGGTACGACCGCCTAAATTGGCGCCACATGGCTCGCCTTCTAATGGTCTTAAAAGAATTAACCATTGAAGGCGAGCAGAGCTACTTTTTTCAAAGCGTACTCTCCTCGTTGAAAAAGGAGAATTAAGAAGCTATTGCATTGTTTGCCTTAATGATGGCCTTTCTGATCTTATTTGTATTCCGATCGAAGGAAAAAGACTCCCATGCTTTCCGTTGGTCAACAACAAACATCCCGTTTAGTTCTTCACTACTCATACAGGCTTGACGGAGCTGTCTGGAGGGAATCAAAAGAAGGAAGAAAGCTCCCATGGAAAGATTGTTTACACATATTCAAAATCTCTGGGAAGAAAACGCTAGGTACCAAAAGCTTCATTCCAAAGAAGATCTCTTGAGAATAATAGGTTTACTTTCTGAGAATAAATACACCTTTAGTCCGATGTATCGTTATTTGATTCCCAAATCTGGTGGTCGCCTCCGTCCAATAACTCAACCAGACCCTTCCGATCTTTTATTATTAAAAAGCCTTTTTCGTTTTCTTAGAGAGAATTTTGAGCGAAAATTCTATTGTTCGTCGCACGGCTTTCGCCCAAAACGTGGCTATATCTCGTTTTTCAACGAAATTCGATCTTGGAACTCTCTCGTTATGTTGCAGAAAAGCGATGTGGTGAGTTGCTTCGACAATATCCCGCATAGCCTCTTGCTAACGCAGCTCCGTTCCTGTCTGGATGCTGAGAATGAACAAGTAATCTCTTTAATTTCTTCATTCCTTCGGACTCCAATCCTTGATAAGGAGGGTTTTAATTACGCCTCTTCGTCGCTAGGAATACCGCAGGGAAGCCCTATCTCGCCGGTGTTAATGAACATCCATCTGCATTCGCTGGACGCTAGAATGGACAAACTTATAGCATCAGGTCTCCTTTTCTATGTTCGTTATGCAGATGACATGATTCTAGGATTCCAAAATATAGCGAATATTCCGCGATTGACGCGGGTATTCACCGGGGCGCTAAAGGACTCGGGGCTCCAGGTCAAATCTGAAAAGATTCGGCGCCAAGAGAAAAGGCGTTCATCCACAATGAGAGTGCTTGGCATGATCTGCTGCATTACTCCAAATGGACAAATTGAAGCACGTGCTCCTTTCGAGAAATGGGAAAAGAAACTATCAGTGGCTCGAATTGAGAAGAAAATAGAGGAAGCCGATGCGCCTAAGACGCTGGCTATCTTTTTCCCTTTCATGTTATCCATGATCAAACCATATCCTTACTTTTTTTTTGGCTGTCGTTGTGCGCAAACCGATAAGGAAATAAGATCTTTTTTTCAGAGCCTTCTTCGCCGACGTAGCTTAGAATTTCTTCATCGATATAATCCATCCGATAGAAAGGCGTACAGGATTCTTCTTGCTCAATATGAAAGGAAGCTACTTTCTCGAGTTGAAAAAGCAAGAGCGAATGAGAAAAATCAATGAAAGAAAAGAGGGTTATAAAGTAAGGCTGAACTTCTCTATTTTGGTATTCAAAATGCTCAACTATTAATATAATATAGTAAGAGAAAAAACACACTTTTTTGCCACCGCACAAATGGAGACTTTCTCTTGTTGGACGGAAAATGTGAAATGAAGAAGTTAGATTCCATTAAGCAACTCTCTTTGGCAGCTAGCGCTGAAAAGACTCCTATTAATGGAAGAATTCCGATCGACAGAGAGAGTTGATCATGCGTTACTCGGGTCTATCGACGGGAAGTAGGTGAACTTTGGGTCTCTCTCTCTTCACCTCCTTGACGCTCTGTCCCCTGTTACCAAGGCCCTTGTTATGTTTTAGCCCCTTAACAAGGATATAAGCCAAATTATTTATAGGGTTTATGGTGGAAAGTCAAAATTAAATTATTTATAGGGTTTATGGTGGAAAGTGAAAATATTGTTTGTGTTCAAATATGGTGTGTGAGATATTTTTTGTTTGTGAGAAATATTTAACTGCTAAGTTTTGGTTTATCTTCTGAATCCTATCTTTAAGTTGATGTTTCTGTTGATGTTAAAGCTTCTTCTTTCTTTCTTCTTCTTTTGTTTCTGCCTCGGTTTGAGCTTCAGCTTCGGCTTCGGCTTCGGCTTCGTGGTGGTGAGATGAGCTTTGATGTTGATAAGGATATATATATATTTTGTTGCCTAGTGCTTGATGAATTAGTGAATTTCATAGTGGTGTTTATCCGCAAAGTCCAATCACAGTGAGCTGAACGACTTGATGGTCTTTTAAGGATAAATCAAGAAGTCGAGGGACCGGTGGGTCTCGTTGTCTAGCTCCTTTGTACGGGCACCCGCCCTCTCGTGTCACAACGAGCGTGGGAATAAGAGGCTTAAAATGACTTCCCGTTTGGCCTTGCGGGATGCGCCACGGCCGGCGCCGTAGCTGTCGAAAGTCTGATTGCGACTGGTGAAATAGGTTCAGCAAGCTGCGTCACCGAAGGGCTAGCTCCGTAGTGACCGGATTCTGGCGTACGAAGATCAACTATCCCTATTCTGTTCGACGTGTAAAAGATCAGGCTTCCAGAGAGAGACTTTTGCAGGATTCTATCGCAAGACGTGAAAACATCCGATCCCATTCCGACCTCGATGTGTAAAATCGTCTTACGCCATATGTACTGAGATATTCTCGGGAGACATGGTCACGTCCTGTAATAATTGAATTATCATAAGAGAAGAAACCTTTTTTCATATTCAAGTTGTTGGTCACTGATTTCCTAACTTTCTTTCGAAGAGCCAGCGCCCAAAGGTGCTCTATTGAGCCGGTCACCGTCTGGTGCAGTAGAAGTTGGCAAGTAAGGAAGTAAAGTCCGGATGGCTTGGATCCGATCCCTTTGAAAACCATTTGCCTATCTATTTGATCTGACCAGGTAAATCGACCTATCCCCCAGCGTACCGGAGCTTTTCTACCCGCGGAAGATCTATTTTATCTTAGTCAAATGATCGATTCATTCCTCAATCGCAGCAGGCAGACCTTCTTAATAATAGTGCAAGCCCTTCTATGCCTATCTTCCCCTCTGCGCCTTGAACAGAAGCTCAAGTGCACGAAGACCCTCTGACTTAAGCAGGTGCTATCACTTAAGAAAATCTCCGGGCAGTCGTAAAAGCTTTTCCTTGAGACTGATAGTAAGCACCAGTCTCTCCGAGACCTTCGCTTCTTTAGTCATTTCCGGTATCGCTTTTTATGGCCTGGAAAACGGAATCTTCCTTCCTTTGGACTTATGTCAAAAATTTCTTTAAATAATGAATTTTACTCCAGCAAAGGCTACTAAGCCGCCTAAGCAGTCCAATCCCTTGTTGTCATAGATCGGGTGAATGCCCTTTCCTTTAGTTGCTTGAGCACAGCTATCGAGTATAATCTTCCCTCCTGGTTTAAAAAAGAAAAGAGTAGGATCTAGGTTCGCGCTTGCTGACTCAGATGCTTAGGATCAATTTTTTATGTAGGAGTAAGTCTTGATGAGGTGGGGTGAATCTCCGTAACGAGTCTAACGACCTAGCTAACCGTTGATTCAATGTCCTCTTAATCGGGAACCGCTTTTTTTCTTGTTTTCAACTAGGTCTTTTTCCCTCGTGGTTAAACATGAGTTTGGAAATGCTCATTCTGTACATCTCCTCGTCAATCTGTGCATGAGCTTCTGGGCTATGTCTCGCTTACCCTCTTTAGTAGAGATCAACTGCTTATACTGGAATTAAGATCTGTTATCCAAGCCTCGGGCTTAATCCGTATAATGGTTATCAACTACTGACATTGTGGGGTAAGATTTCTTTGACATAGAAGGATGTCCCTCGGAAGGTTTAGCTACGTCCTGTAAGAACTTGCTACAAGCGGGCAACTTACTACCTCTCTGTCTCCTCTTCTTATATAGTTTTTGGACTTAGTTTAATCGTATAAGAGACGGGTCGGTGGGCAAGTGAGCTGATCTCGCCTTTGTTGATCCGCTTGAAGAGAGTTATCACGACCCTGCTACATCGCGATCGTTTATTCCCAAGCGATAGAAAATACAAAGCACACAAGGCGCATGATGAACAAGAGTAGCTTCCCGTCCCTTACTTTATTGTAAAAAATAGACAAAATAGTGGGCTTCCTTCTTCTATGAGTCGAAGACAGCCTCGAAGCGCCAAACGACCCTACCTAAGCCTTTTCCAGGCAAGATCTCAGCCTGATCGTAACAAGCTTTAATTAAAGAAATGGGACCGGCTTAAAAAGATGGAGATTTTCTCTCTACTAGCTGCCCCGCTCATAGAATGGATCGCTCAAGAAGAGCACTTTTCGGGCATAAGATAGCGAAGTTTTATACTCTCATGAGGGGATCCAGAAATGGAATGAAACTCGTGATTTGATGATTAAAGATCAACCTAGCCAACGTGGCCTATGAAACCGGTTTCATATCTTAAGTAAGAAAAGTTTTTTCTTTTTGAGTGTCAAATGGTGTTGAGTAGCTCCAACCCGATCCAAGGCAGAAAGAATAAAAGCAAGCAAGAAAAAAACTGAATCTACGTCTGGCCAAACCAACCCATTAGATTAAAACTCGCTAAATAGAAAGAAAAAGGCCGGCGGCAAGGGCAGCATAGCTTGCTTATGACTGGTCAGACATTCCCTGAAGGAGAACTTTCTTTTGAAAAGGGGTATTCAAAAGACCTTCTTGACTTCATATTCACACAGGCCAATAAAAGCATAGTATCAAAGAAAAAAAAAGAGTTAGTTAAACCCATCATATTAGAGGATCAACGACTCCAGCGGGGAACTCATACTCGATAGATCTTCGCAGGAAAGAGGCGGGTTATAGTAAAACTCCCCCATTAGATATAGGGACTGGCTAGTAGAAACAACTATATTGGACCTAGACTGAAAAAGGTGCTTAGACGACCCAATAACTTATAGGAATTAAAAAATTTTTCTAAACCTGTGAGCCGTTGCCTTAAAAGAAAAATAGAAATTGAGAGACTCTGGCCCCTTTTATTTTAAAGACTTCTGCTTGATCACTAGCTGTCTAGCTTGGGCAACCTGCTCTTCTCTTGACTATCTTGCTCTCAAACTTGTCTGTTTTTGCCCTTGCCATTGCTGCAACTGGTGGGGCTTGTACTTAAAATAGAGTCTTTTACATGTATGAAATATATTAACCTCACGACTCACTATTCATATTCCCTATTCTACCTATAATAAATAGTAAGCCATAGGAATGTTCATAGGACAGGGGAGTCATTTCATTTGAAGGACAAGCGGCCCTACCAGAATCTCTGGCTTAAGGGCTCAAAGGGACTGCTTCAATTACTTAAAGTAAAAGCTTTCAACGAGCAACTCGCATGAAAATGAATGGAAGAAAACTCCCAATTAAGTTTTCTCACAATCGCTGGAAAGCACTCCTAATTTTTTTACCTCTAACCGGTGCAAGGGAAATTCCTGTAGGACAGATCCCAACATCCTCTGTGAAAGAAGCCGAGTCTGTAGCCTTAAATGAAAGAAACCATGTCTTTCGAAATGGGAATGGAAGAACTGGGGAACTGACCTATCATTCCTATTCTTCTTATTCTCTTGGTATTGACCCTGAAAGGGAGTTTGTGAGGCGAGACAAGTATGGTATACAAGAACTTCTCGTGTAACCTACATATAGTGCTTTTTCTTTCCTTTCTCCAGGTATGAATTCCTAAACCATTTAACCGGGTGTTCACTCCAAACTAGTAGCCATTCCTCTAATTAGTGACTTCGCTTCCCCTTGGGCTTAAGTTAAGGTTCCCGAAAAGAGCTTTTTCTCGGCATCCCATCTCAGAAGTAGATTCCCCTGCAAGGGTACGAAAGGATAGCTATTCTTCCTTTGCTACCCCCTATGAAAGAAGTTAATCCATAGTAACCACAGAAAAGGGGAAACTAGAATTCTTGGCCGGGTCCTTCCTTGATCCGTTCCTTGCCTCATCTACCTAATCTCTCCTATAACCTATAAATTAATTAATTAATTAAATAACAAGGCCCCTTGCGCAGCACAGGTGGTTAGCAACCGAACACAAGATTCGAGGAGCTGTTGCTGTGCTGCCTCATTGAGTAGTTTCGCCGCTTGCATTGCAATTCTCGCACGGGCGGATAAGAGGAGCATAAAAGCACGGAAATAACGCCTCCCATCTCATTCTCTGGTCACGTATTCGTCCCTATCAGTTCTAGTTCTCGCCCATGGATGCTTATGTTCGCGCTTAGCTTACTTGATACTAGCTTGCCTGACCCGACATAGGAACTACGAGGGAAAAAAAAGAAATATCATAAGAAAAGAAAGTATAGACACATCTTTAGTCATCGAGTGAGCGGGATGGCTATATGCTTAACACATGCAAGTCGAACGTTGTACTCCAGGACGACTCTTTGAGATTCCGTAAGTAACTTAGTGCATGTGCCTTTGAAAGTCAAGAAAATGAAATACGACAACCGCGCTGGTCGTCACAAGTCAAGTAGTAAGGTAAGAGCCCATGCCTATCATACGCATTCTAGTTCCAGTGCTCACTCTCATCTCGGCCCATTTCCTTCTTTCGTTTGAGAGGGATGCCTTATTCTATTAATTCCATTCATCTCATTTTTGGGTTTCTCCTACTTTTTAGTCTGAACTATCTCTTTCGTTTTTATTCTAGTAAAATCACTCAAATGTGTGGCTCTCGCTATGTTAATATTATATATCTATCCTCTCTTTGTTTGGCCTCCCTCCTTTTGCTATTCTTTCCGTACCCTATCTATATTCTAATATAGGTTTTTGGTTTTCAGGTGTGTTAACGTATTGTTGGGAACTTGCATGGTTTCGGGGGGCACCACATCCTATGCCAGCACATATGGTACAGCCAGGGGAGGAATCTACGACTTCGTCGAGTTCCGGATCCTGGCGACAATATTTAAATTGGGGAGAGGGGGGAAGCTCCCCCTCACCTTCCACAGCTGCGGCCCCTAACGTCCACCCAAATGCAGCTTCCAGTCAACCAACTGGGGGTAGCGGGGCCTTCCAATACCGCCCAAGAACAGGAGGCTGCGGCGAGTCCAAAATCCAAGGCAGGGAGGAGACCTTGGCCGATGCAGTCAGACCATTCCTTCGAGCGGAAGGGGCCGGACCTCAAAACCCATTGGGGATCCAGAATCCGGCTGAGGTGGGGGGGCCCGGAAGCCGGCTTACGGGCCAATCTCAGGCAGGAATCGGCGGCCGAGGAAGATGCCCGCCTTACTAAGGCAGTGGAAGTGCATCATGGATGCCTGCGACTCAGAACAAATAAAAATCGTAAATAAAACGCGCACACTTTTGGAGCGGAAGGGGATCTTCCTAGAGGATCCTCAAGACGTTCAACGTGCGGTTGATATTGCGATGACCGAGGAATGGGAGGTCGACATCGATTCACGTCTCTCCCATTTCCGGAGACTCCACCGCTTCTTGGGCACTCGAAATTTTACCCTTTTTCCGCAAATTCTAAAAGAGCTCAGGGACTTGGGCAATCCCCATGTTCCTGAGCAGGAAGATTGATGTGGGAGGGGCTCTTGGCGATGATCTGAAAATGAAAGAGCTATTGCAACGCACGGATCTACCGGCGTCGCCGATAGGTAGGAGCCGCTTACTTATCCAGTCCATAAGGGATGAGTAGGTTAGGTCTTTCTTCCTTGTTCATCACTTTGATCGTTAGAAGCTGGTAGATATCATTTGAAAAATGCAAAGCGTGACTTTCATTCTTTTTTCCGATGTTACGATGTTAGAAGGTGCAAAATAAATCGGTGCGGGAAAATCCAAGCGACGACCCCGGCCGGTCCATCCAGCCTTCCTCAGTCTACCCATTCGGGGTCGGAACATTGTCAACAGTACTTATACTCATCACCAGAGGAGGTACACCAGCTGGTGTCCGGGCATGTCAGCCCTCTTTCTCCAGGGGGTACCTCGGATTCCTTCGATAAATTTCAAAGCTATCTTGAGGCTCTCAAGGAGAACGAGAAAGCTCAAACCTCTTCTTTTTGGGGGGCTTCCGCTGAGGATGAAGCTGAGGCAACTTCTGCTGTTCCGCCAGCGGCGCAGCCCGAACCAAGGGGATCTTCTTATCATGCCCTTCCCTCACAGGCGGCGGGGAAGGCCCTCCCAACGCCTAAAATGCGACTTCAGCCGCTTCTGGAGAAGCAAATTAAAAAAATTTTGCATGAAAAAGCTCTGACTTTCCTAACATGAGCCCCGAGGACTCTCGATTATGAAAAGCTTTCCCGCGACTTTCTCGAAGGAGAACCCTACATCTATCCAGATAGAATTCATAAAAGTATAGATTACTATAATAGAATATGTCAATACGATAGCTCGCTTTATACTTTTCTTAAGGATAAGTATGCTTATATTATATGTGGAAAGTCTAAAAAAAGGCTAGATCAAAGCTTGGTACATCTAGCCTTTTTGACTGCATAAAGGGGGGTGGGGTCGGGGCGCAGCCTAACTAAGAGAGCCATTCCATTTAGGGCGAGACAGAATGTGCAAGCATTACTTGAGCTTATATATTCACGCCCCTGAGGAATAGAAAGGGAGGACCCGGGGCCAGAGCAAGTTGGGTTGGGGTATAGAGCCGTAAGCGCGATGGGGGGTGACAGAGGACGTGCTCGTACGGTTCATAGAAGGGTATGATCAACTCGTTGATTGTTGGGAACTTTCACTCCTCTATATTCGAAATATGCCTTTCTAGGAGCATTACGATCTGCAGCTCAAATGGTTTCTTATGAAGTCTCTATTGGTCTTATTCTTATTGTGCGCCTTGTGAGCGCGTTTGGATCCGCGAAGGCAATCGCTCGGATGTTCCCCTAACCCAACCCGGGAACGGACCGGAGGGAACCGCAGCATGGGGAATGTCCGCGTCTCGTCGCAAGGCTCATTTTTAGTTGTGGGTCATAGGGCGGGCAGCTTTATCTGATCAAGGGCCGGGGCACAAGGGTCTTGGTACTATCCAGGTGCGAAGAACCCCGGAGGTGACTGCAATGAGCAGAAATCTCACTCACCGGCCTAAACGACGAGCAAACACTCGAACGTGAGAGCAAGGATCACCCAACGAATGGACGAGCTCCAAGGAGGTAGGAGAGAGGGAGGCAAAAACCATGCTTTCAGAGAAGTGGCGGTCCGAATCTTATCTGAACTGCGAGAATAACTGACTAAGCCGTGCCATAAGGCCCATTCTCCCAACTCCAAACGGGACGGGGCCAAGCCTTTAGGTTGTTTAAGGAGGTTGGGTGACAGATCGGCCATAGGAGTTACTCCGGGATATAAACCAGGGCAACAAATGTCGAGCATACGACGATGCCGCCCGTTTTTCATTTCATGGAAGTCCCCGGCAGAGGAAAGGGCTGTAGGTGATGGCGCGTTTTTGCTTCTTATCTGGAGAGGGGCGCTGAAATCGTTCCTATTGGGTCGTGCGTGGCAGCGAGTATAGATGAATAAGGGCGGGCGGCCGAGACCTATTCTCTTAATAGGCGGCAAAGCTGAATAGGAAAGGGGCCGAGCTGACTGATGAGTGCCTTTTTAGCCTTTTTCTAAAGGCTCTCATGTGAAGCTAACATGGCTGGCTACATACAAGTATAGCCAAATCAAGATGAGACGGGACGGACGGCAGAGGCCGCAGCGGGACTACCATAGGAAAGCCCGCCCCCGCTAGCTAACATAGAAAGATATTCCCGGATAACAGTAGTCTCTATGTGAATCTCCTCCCGACCAGGCCAGGCCGAATCGGGCCACCACTTGGGATGGGAATGGCTCAGCCCACATGCATCATTTGATGAAAGCACTCCAGTCCAGTCGCTCCTCGAAGTGGCTTGTCAACCACGCTTCCCCCCCCCCCTAAAAATAATGCTCCTCACCAAATGCCCTTCCTTGGGTTGGGGCAACACAGCAATGAGTAGTTCGCTCCAGGACTCCACTCCCTCGAGAGCAGGATGCCGGCCGAGATGGAGCTGGGAGCCAACCTAGACTTTCCTGGGGCTTGCCTTGCCCCAACACCTAAAGAAAAGGCGGGCGCCGAAAAGGAAACAGCCCAGCCTCTTCAAGAAAGCTTTGCTTGGTGGGCGCTGCCTACTCACTCAGACAATGCTCTGAACACGAAAGTGTGCAATTCCGCCCCTTCTCCCATGCTGAGTCACAGGTAGCGCCTCGGAAAGCACGGACGAGCCACATGCAGGGAAACTTGCACGTGTGGTTCTGGCCGGGGACCCCGGTATACTGTACTAATATGTGTAGGTCCCTGTAATTCGAGTGAGATTGTCATGGCGCAAAAGCAGATATGGTCTGGTATTCCCTTGTTCCCTGTATTGGTTATGTTCCTCATTTCTTGTCTAGCAGAAACTAATCGAGCTCCGTTTGATCTCCCAGAAGCGGATGCTGAATCAGTTGCAGGCTATAATGTAGAATATGCGCGGGATGCGATCCTTAATAGTCCACTGTTGGCGGAAGCCAATGTCCCGGGGTCCCGGGGACTCATTCTGACTGAAACAAGGGGTGGGTCTTTACCAATTTAAAAAAATATTCGATTTTAGGGAAGCCAAAAAACGTGAGCGCCTAGCACGAGCCTTATTGAAAAGGCCCCTTACTATAGATGGGGCGCCCCTGCAATCAAACTCAAGGCAATGAAATTGACAACCTCTTACTAATAGAAAGGGGAAAAATGCACTCAAACAACCTATCTTACTAATATTACTAATAATAGGGTCGTTGTAAAGCTACAGCTCGAAAGCCGGCCTTACCTTCTATTCTATTAGTAAAGGGCTTTTCTTGCTTGTTTAGTAAAGTCACGCTTTTCATTTTGATAGGAGTAGGTGCTTTCTGGGGCAGGGCACTCTTCATTCTTCATTCGAAACTAATGAATGTCCGGCCGGGGGTTTCTGCCTTGTTATCAAAAAGGGAGTTGGGTAAAGCAAACTTCCTCCTTGGACGAGCACGAGGCTTAGTCAAGTAGAACCGGGTTGCGCTGCTTGATGCTCCGATCGAAAACAAATCAGTGGGCCATACCGGTACGACTGAATATGCGTTAGAAAGGTCAATCCCTCCCCTACGACACCAAAAAACCCGGGCCGAACTTCTACCGCCCGCTTCCATAGAACAATATCGTGGCAACGTAGACCTAAGTGGTATCATATTGGATCCTTGGGAACCATCACAAGTACGGCCGGCCTATATTTGAACGAAAATGCTGTGTCGTCCCAGCGGAGCTAGAAGAGGTGACTCGCGCAGACAGCTGACTCCTTTTCAATAGAAAGGAATAGCCAAACCAACCCAGCTGTCTGGTCACTCTCAGAGATCTTATCGGCCGGCAAACTGGAGACGGACGACCACGGTCCCGACCTTACCAGCACCAGAGGTGTACTAATCAATGAACCCCCGAAACCTACTTTCTTTTCTGACAAAATCAACCAAGCCTAACCGGTCACGACATGTTGTTGATATTGATTGAGTTTGAGGGACTTTCGCTGACTGAATTCATCCATAAACCCAGACCCCCGTAACCTTCGTAACCAAAGCGTCACGACAACATCCAAAGGTTACTTTTGGATTCTTAAGTAGGGGGCGGCAAGGAGGAGCACGTAGGAATGCCGACCACTACTTAAGCCACTTGTGGCTGAGAGAAAGCGAGTAGCACCTTGTATAGGTTGGGCGGAGCTTGAAGAAGGTAGCCCCTCTCAGAGAAAGCCATTGCGCGCTAGCCTAGCTAGCTAGCGTTTTTCAGCTGGCTATTATGTTAGTTGTAGCGCGCCTTCCCCTCCTTCTCTCACTTCGGAAAGATTTTGCAGTATTTTCTTATGATGACCTGGTCGAGGGAGTACGATACATCGGTGTAAAAGATTGAGTGGGATCTGTGAGGTTGGTTATAGTAAGGCCTGGCCGGTTGGGAAAGCGATATGGACAGGTCAACCCTGGTCGATGTCCCGTGTTAACGGTAGCATCGATATCTCGGGTTAGTCACCGAGACGCCCCCCCCCATGGTGGGACAAGTTCCCCATAATTTAGGAGAGTTGTTGTCGACATTGGCTTAGCGCAATAGTCTTTGATCTGGGATACGGACTTCGGAGGGGAGTCACTTCCGAGTCGTCCAGCTGGGCAACATGGCGGATGTCAGGCTGTGAATGTATAAAAATCACACCATGACTCACTAGTTCTTTCAAGCATTACTGCGCTCAGTGTCGACTTCATGGCGTGGGATCTTTGAAGGTCCCAAGACCATTATCGCGGTCTTAAATGAGGCCACGCTTTTGGTCTTCGACGATTACACCAAGGAGAGATGCATCGCTGCATTCCTTCTAGCCAAGAAGGTATACTGGTTAAGGGGGAAATCTGTCTTTTATTAAAGGCTCTTTATCTAAAGCAGTGTGCCTCTGCGCTGCAGAAAGCTATGCCGGAGATCCAGCAACCAGAAGACTCCCTTTTCAGGATCTCTCACCCGTTCAGGGTACCCAACGATTATTCCATCTTTCCATAGAAGAATGAAATATTAAAAGGATGAGAAGGCGGATCAATTAGTCCAGTTGTACTTGTCATGGTTTTCATTGTCGAAGGTCATTCAGTTGGCTAAGCCCTTGCCCTTTGACAGCATAGTGCAATTGCCAACTAGCTTCACTCCTCGGGAATGAGCGGAATAGAAAGAGTAGTCTTCTTCGGGTTAGTTTGATGGTGTGGAAACTTGACTGACATTGACCGACTGGCTGACAGCTTGAGCTTTTTCTTCTCATTCACATGGTTGCCCCTATAGAATGTCTGAATAAAAGGAGCTATGTTCCCCCGCCTCTTCGTCTTAGTCTAGCTCATTACCTGCTTTCCTTGCTGCACTCATTAACTCCGGTGGTAAGGTCTTGGAAGCCTTTGATTACAGGTCTAGTTGAACTATTTCACCAGCCATTCCGATAGTAGGTGTACCGTGAGTGGAAGGAAGGCAGCAAGAAAGATTCTATAACCCCGAGCTCTTATAAAAGCCCGACCTCATTGCGTACCCCGAACTCAAGAGGGGACTCCCTGTCAAAGAAAGGACTAAAGCATTCCCGGTTCTTCCTTAGCCAGCTTTGAAGGTTTGAAGCAGCTCATTAGACTCAAGCAAGGGTACCGATTTATAGGCGAAGAAGGAAGGTAGTTAGCTCTAGCTTAAGAAGTAAAAAGCTAGCCATCCCTCGAAGGGAAATGAGCAGAGAAGTCAATGCACGAGATCCCGGTGCTTTAGCCACCTAAGAAAATGGAGTTGAAGGAAAGCGGAATATCTGTTTTCTCTCCCGAAGCAAGCCTGCCCCAAGCCCCTCTTTTCTCTAGCCTTTGATTTTTTGATAGAGACCGATCTGCTTTTATAAGCACTTGTTGGCAAGTTCGGAAGAAGGCTTTGAGGGGAACTCACTCGATGTGGCTACGGTTCAGTATTGCCTCTCACTTAGAATCTCTTCCAGCTGAGCCGGACTAAGAGGCTTATGTAAAGAAAAGAGAATTTGCCTGACTACGTGGGAAAGCTTTTCCTTCTTCCTTTCCTTTTGCTGGGTCTCCGAGATCCTTTAGTTCAGGATTCCCTATCTAGCTCATATCTATTTAGTCAAAAGGCTAGTTCAATCGCTTTGAGGTTCAAGTCTAACTGGAATCACTATCTCAAATAGGGCGCTCTCCGGCCTTCTGTGCGATATCGATCTTCTCCTTATGGTAAGCGGTCTACTCTTCCTGGCTTCGGTGAATCTCTCGTCCTGCTGTATTGGTCTTCTGTTAAGGCTTGCAAGGCTCATCTCTTCTTTGCTTTCTTTATCGCTTTCCGTAATTCAGTACGATCCCTTGTCAACTCCTGCTAACGGCCATCGGGTAAGGTTTTGACTAAGGCTGGATAGGAATAGTAGACTTTGCTCGTAAGCAGCAAGCGCTACGCCCCTTAGAGCCTGCTTCTATCAAAGAAAAAACTTGAACTTCCCTCTCAATTACATCGACCCTCTTCCCTAGCTGTCTTATTCGATTGACTTGTGAGCTCCAGTTGGCTTGTTGTGAAAAACTTACTTTACTTCCAACTAGTCTCGCCTATAGAAAGTATGTATCCCATTGCCGGGATCGCCATCAAAAGAATTTATCAAACTTACACTGGCGCACATGGACCCTCAAAACTCCAAAGTGCCTCGCTCTTACCTGCGAGTCGGAGAGTCCCCACTATGGAGCCTTATAGCACGCTTCAATTTATATAGGAATGGGAGGAATCTTTATAGTAAATAAACCTACCTTTGCTCTAGCCCTACTTGCTGCTTTCAAAGCTTTCTAGTCAGATGGGGAAGAATTAAACCCTTTTTCCCCTTTCTTTTAAACATACCCGGAACGAGAGACTCCTGCTCGCTTTATCACAGCACAGTCAACTATCAATCAAACTAGATTAATCTTGATCTCACTCGCTGGAAATAGGTTTCTCCATACCATGCGCGAGGAGGACTTTTGCTTTTTGAGAGGAAGATGTCCATCAAGTCGCCACTCCCGAGTTAACTAGGAATTCCGGATAGAGCTGAAAGAAAAAAAAGGCTTGTGCAAAGGAAGTGATATCCCCTAGAATAGAAGGGAAGGGGAATATGCCAATGAACTTTAAGCAGGGGACAAAGCTGGGGAAGGCAAGGTTCTTTATCAATGATGCGGCATTACCGCTGTTGTATGTACTTGCATTTCTGCTGTTAGCATGGTTTGCTGGCATAGAATCAATAGTAGATACGCACAAAACAGAATAGAAAGAAGGAATTGCTAGCTCTTTGAACGACTCCGGTGCTAATAGAATCTGTTTCCAGAAGAGGGCTCTTTACGAGCGCCTTGCCTTATGAAAGAAAGGAAGGATAAGAGGAGGGGAGCGAAGAGAGTAGGCTGCACGTGACAGACTCTGCTCCTAAATGCTGTTCTTGCCGAAAAAGGCAAAGACAAACTATGTAGTCAAGGAATAGCCCACTTTCGTACACAAGGGTTGAAACTTTCCTTCTGATCCTAGTTCTTGGCACTGGGAAGAGTCTATATCACCTATAGGGGTAAGGGTAAGGTAAGGAGCAATAGACGGAATTCGCCCTAGAACCTTTAGGCTAGGCCCATTAGACGGAATTAGTCTGGTATGGTTGGGACCAAGAATGGTTGAATCAGTTGAATTTGGGAAGGTAATATCGTCTTATAAAAAAGAAAACCCTTGTTGTTAAAATCGCGTGCCTTTCCTGCTTTCAAGGCTTTTCTTGGCAAAAGGGGAGGTTTTTAAAATGCTTTTTGATGTGGGCATTGCGAACAGTTTTCCTTTCTTTCTATTTCCTGTAGTGGAAGTAGCAGACGACTTTACTAGGAGTTGAGGGCTTTTTTCCTTTCTGCTGTTAGCAAGATGCAGCTATTTAAAATGCTATATCACACGTTCTTGTCGAAATAGAGCTCTTTTCGGGGTTACCGCTACCCGAATGAACTACCTTAGCGACCTAGCTAAATGAAAGGGGCAATCAAGCCTTTGAAACTAGTGAAAATCAAACTAACAATCAACTAGGCAATCCAGCTGACATTGAAAGCAGATGCCATAAAGACGAAAAGCGATTCGGCTTAAGCGAGTGAAGGACGTGGAGAAAGAGAGAAGAGCACATTCCATGTCCGATTCTCTTTCTATAAAAAGTAAATCTTTCCATCTCCAATACGGGCATGTCAAGACCAAAGTGCCGGCCAAACGTGTTTTCTAGAATTTCTTTTTTCTTCTTTTTTTTATTGAATTATTTGAGAATCCCTCTTTCTTTATAAACTCCGTCCCGTGCTTTTCATTTAATGAATGTTCTTCTCCACCGGGCTCTTACCGAATGTTTTTGTTTTGCTTCTGAGAAAGTTCATTCATGGTTGATTCTCCCCAAACTACCTTCACGGAAGAGTCCTCTTTTTGTCCTTCTCTTTCACTCCAGACTTTAGTCTTGCACGGGAAAGCCTTAATTGAGAAGAACAGAGGCCGTACGTAGGCTGACAAGCCCAATCCCCCAGAGAAATAGAAGAACCAGCTTTCTTATTCCCGGATTCTTTTAGTGATAGTGAATTGAGAGTTTTTTTCTTTCGTTTCAGTCATATGTCCCTCTCGCCCAATAAGGTATGGAAGAGAAGAAGAGAAGAGGACTCAGCCCCAAAGAAATGACGTAGATAGTAGTATGAGCGCTTTAAAGCATTTATTCTTAGGTGCTCGCACCTTGCCACTTTAAACTAATCCACGAATCTTTGGTTCAGCAGTCCTTGATCTATGCCTTTTCGTTCTCATTGTGGTTCTGGCTGTATTGAACGCATCTTTTGGCCTAAGTGTGCAGGGGATCAAACCCTTATCATTCATAGTGGGACCCTCCTGTTCAGTAATAGGGGTCCCTCCTCTCTCTCAGGATAGAACAAAACCTTCTCCCATATTCAATTGGTCACCAGAATCAAGGAATGCGCGTGAACAAAGAACTTGAATCGATTCAGTGCTTGGATTAGGTCCGGGCAGAGAACAGGTAAGGGCGAGAGGGTCAGCGCAGTAGTAGAGAGAGAATCCTTTCTGTTCAGTTACCGGTCTAATGCGCTAGTGCCCACCTATGGTGCTAGACAAGGAAGAATTTACATAAGTTGCGCAGCTGTATCCGAAGGGGAAACTCCGGCCGTGCCTTAAGCAGCAACTTTGTCGGTTCGCAGGTAAGATTTCTGTTCGATTAAAAATCGTCGAATGAAATGCTATGAATGGAATGTTATTCGAGCCGGTTCTGAGGCATCTCCCGAGGAAATGACTGATGGTGTAGCCGGGTAATCAATTTCATTAATCATTAATAAAGGCATTTCATTTCTTCCTAACCAACAGCAACACCTCTTTCTCCCGATTCTGATCTGGGCAAGGGCGGTGGGTCTAGGTCCTAGCCGAAAGAGACATCTTGGGTATCAACGGTGGGCACTTAGTACATTTTTCCTTCCGATCGTATCTCTTCCTTCCACCGGATGTCTTCAATATACTAGACTACGGAAATACTGAGTTTGTTGTAAGTGCTCCTACTAAGAAATGGAAATGGAAGAGCTCCCCTTCTTTGTATGTATCCTACCCTGGGACCTGGAATCGAACAACTAACTCACTTTGCCAGTTGCTCGGTGCCTTCCCTTGTGGAGTGCTCAGCTACAGTAAAAGTAAAAGACGCGGCTCCTTCGGGCAAGCCCTTGGGTACGTCTGAAACGGTAGATTTGTTTACGGCCTCCTCGTGAGAGACAGGATCTCTTGGTTCGTCGACGTCTGAACAACGGGTCGAAAGCCTCTGTGAAATATTCCCTTGTCTCTGTAGTTCTTTTTTCGGCGAATCCTTCATCTGACGCCTCATTTGGTCTAGAAAAGAAAGTCCCCTCAGGCCCGGGGTAGTTCCTCTTTCTCTTTGGCTCGCATACCTATCTATGCTCAGCACTAACTTGACTTTATGATCAGAAACTTTATAGCTAATGGGACTGGGCATGATTATCTTTTATATAAAAAATCTCTCAACCTCCCTTTTGGCGCGACCCTTGCCTCTAGCGCAGTGCGTTAAAGCGGCCCTTCTTTATCTTCGTATTTGGAATCTACTTAACAATCTTCGGCTTGAAAAGCCTTGTTCCAAAATCTCGGATCAATGCTATCTTCTGTTAGAAATGCATAGGGTCCCCATACTTAAACAGTGCAAATTAACCTCGATGAAACTTCCTCCTATGCCTTATCGGGCGAACCGTGGGTTATGTTTTGGTGTCAACTTCAAAAAAATGTTTATGATGGCTTGTTTTCCATCAATTGCTCTTTTTCTGGGTGTAGACGGGGATGCGGGGGCCGAGGACATGGAATCGTAAATTGACCCCTTAGAGTGCTTGACCCGAGACCATAGGAAGGAGCCACAAAGTCTTGGAGGGGAGGCATTAACCTTTAGAACAAGACCAATAAAGGCTAGGCGAGGACCTTGAATCAATCAATCCTGGTCTTTTGTATTACCATCCGCGAACCTTTTGACTTATGATTTGCTTTGATGATATGCTTTGTAGCGAAGGAATGCTTACACGGGTGTGGTCTTTGTGATAGTGTGTAATTGCGTATAAGCTGATTATCCGTCTTTTGTGTGTACTATTATCCCCTTCATGTGATTTGCTTGTACCGCTTTTGAAGCTCTTTAATCAGCCGATTTTCCTCCGTCCTCCCTTTTTGTTTGTAAGTGGAAAAGTCTTGTAAGGAGGAACTGGTCTTGCTTGTCTATCACCATTCCCCACATACAACAATTACAAGACTGCGAATGATAGAAGGAATGAATCCTTACACGAATTCCAACACTTGGAATTTTCAATCCTAACAAAGAGAGAGAGGCAATCGAATACGAGACAGACAGAGCAGACAATGAAAAAAAAGAGGACGGAATGGAATCCTGATAGCTAAGAGAATAAGCAAAGGTACCTTAAGCGATAGGCGAATGGGCTTACATCCGCAAAGCATTCACTCCCGTAGAAAGACCATACGGAATAGACGGAATCAAAAGCAGTGCACCCAGACAAAGACCATAGGGCAACGGTCTTTAGACCAATCACACGAGAGGAGGGACTTAGTCAAAGTTGAGGTTAAAGATTAGGATGATTGGGATGTATTGCTTACATTTGTCATATAAGGAGAGACTGAGTCAAGCACTACAAGAATTAGCACAAGGATTCGTGCTGAAAGGTGGATACGATTGATTCGCTTGCCTCGAAGACTGGCATTAGGCCCCTACTGAGGATAGGATTGATTCGAAGCAAAGGGAAATGCTTCTCCGCTACGGGGAGATGCTAGAAGAAAAGAAGAGAAGCCCCCGGGGGATATTACACAGTCTAGCAGACAACCGGAAAGCTATTCCCTTGCAACAATGGTAGGGTTTTGAATGCTTACGGAATTGAAAGCTAGGACGAAAGGGCCAGCCATCAGACATAGGGGACTACGCGGATATACGTAATAGCCGGGCTAAGAGATTCTAAAAACTAGTAAAGAAAAGGCAATACCCCCTTCCACGACTAAGAAAGTTGGCAATGGGGATAGACCTTTTCGCTTTTTCAGAATACGGGAGAGTAAGCAAGGGTAGTAATGGGCGGAAGAAGTAAGCTGGCTGGCGGGATAGAGGGAAAGATAAGTGTCGATCGAAGACATCAACTGAGGAAATAAAAATTATTCCGGAAAGCTGTTAACATAAAAAGCATCAAGCAAAAAAGCATTGAAAGCGGAAAGAGAAGTTTTTTCATACTAGTAGCAGTCTAAGGTAAATTAAAGTGCCAGCTAAGAAATAAAAGCCATTTGAGTATGTGCAGCAAGCCCCGTCACCAAGTCTTTCTTTCCCGATAACTATCTATCGAATTCAGTTTCCAACCCTTTCTGAAGCCTTATGCGTACCCCGAGTGCTCCAAGTCGAAAAAGAGTGGATCGCTCCGTTCGCTTGCATGCGGGATACTTCACTTCAAATCAAACTAAGGCTCTGGAAGAGTTTATATTGGCTGCACATTAAGGTTTACATCTATAATTATCATAAGTTAAGGAGTGGGAATAGCAAAGGATAAGCCTAAAAGAAAGTAAGCTAAGACTCAAGGAAGGATTACAAGACAGTATAGTTGGAGTTATTGTATCAGCTAGTAGGTTCTGTTGCTTTAGTCTGACTGGCATTAGTCGCACGCAATAGTATGATGATTGCCGGTAGGTGCCATAGTGGATTCGTCCCAGTAGGTGCTTTAGTTGACTCTCTAGTTGCTCCAGTTGTCTTAGCAATATACCTCTTTGACCTCTTCCCTTGCCTTTCAGAGCAAGTGAACAGTAGTCTTGCTAAGTTGGTTAATCCTCCTTTAACACTTCTTGGCTTTCTCTAATGCGTTCTCCCCTGCTTACTCCGAAAGGGCTTGCTGGCAAACCAGACAAGTCCTCACATACTGCTCCACATCTTCCTCCATCTGCAGTAATATGCCCTCGTGACTCGTATGCCCCGGCAAGGCGTATCATGACAACACACCTGGATAAGCACTTTCCGAAGCCGACTTCGGCACGTACAACCTGCTCCCTCGGGTGTAAGTAAGGCCATTAGCCAACAATTCCGAGTCGTCCCTTTCTCTGCTCCATGATCCCGGTTCAATGTCCTAAATCAATTTCCTTGAGTCGTTCTGCAAGTGTCCCGACGACCTGACCTAACGACCCTGGCTCGTTTGCTACACTCAGCCCCAACTTAGTTGTAGGCAAAATATGCTCGTCTGCTGAGCGCATCTGCAACCGCTTTCTACTTAACACCAGATCCCACTCTGCTCAGAACTCTTGCCATCTCGCCGGGACAACTTCTTCTGTGTCGCAAAGTACGTTGTGGCTACTCCTCACCGCACCTAAGCAATGCACTATAGCAGCAATCTCCTTCTCGTGTGCCGAGTACCTCCGTTCCCGGTCGTTGAGCTTCGGCTCTCGTAAGCAACCGGATGCCCCTCCTGCACCATATCACCTCCGATCGCGTAATCTGATCCGTGTGCACCTCAAACGGCACATCGTAGTCCGGGGCGTAGCGCTCAACACAGTTTCTTCCCTCCTCTTGCTCGTCTTTCTATTCAGATACTCATAGAGGAAATTACGTTAGTGATGTGAGAAACTGAAATCATTCTCCTCCCATCCAATCCTTTGAGTTCGATCCATTAGGTTCTTCAGTAACTCTTTGCCTCTTAACATCAATAAGCCTTAGTTCTAAGCCAATCTTCGAAGCTCTATTCGCCATTGCACTTGTGAAAAGAAGAGAAAGAGCCAATTAAGAATGCTGAAGGCTAAACCACTTTCAAGGGACTCTTCACTAACCATTATCCAATCTGAACTCACTCTTAAGTCAATGCGATCAAAAACAAGCCAAAAAGACGGGGTTTACTCAAACGAGTTGAATAAGCAAGCCATAAGATCAAATTGCTCTTGTTGAACCAGCTACTAATCACCAAGTCCTTTGTTTAGCCAAATCAGCTTGGTTGGTGAGAGAATTTTAGCATTCATTTGATTGATAGATGCAAAGAATTCACCTAACTAGAACTCCGCGAGTGAACGCAAAGAAGCAAACCAGACTAGACGGAAAGAACTCCGAGTAAACAAAGCAAAAGCCGCTGGATGAGAAGGTTTGATGTAATTGACCTCCGAAGAAGGAAACTATGACTAATTAGACCGTTAGTGACCAAATGACAACGTCGACATAGGAAAAGAAGGTGAGATACGGGATGGAAGCAAGGTAGTGCTAACTCTGCATCCGCGGCTATTTTGGCTCTTTCCGGAGAGCATCAAATCAACCGCTTTCATTTTGCTTTGA
>CANTUT010001560.1:5000-72882 GCA_947687605.1 Reutealis trisperma
TTGTATAAAAACATGTCATTTATATGATAATATGAAAGACTTTTTTTTTTTTCTTTTTGTTTGTAAGTTTCCAAATGATATTCAAAATGAGACCAATTTTTTGAAAAAAATTATGTATAAACAACAATGCGAAGAATTGTTCTTTTTTTTTTTTTTTTTTGTAAGTTTTCAAAAGATTTTGCAAATAATATCATTTTTTGGAGATTTTCAGTTTATAAAATAATCTTTGAAAATATCATTATTTTGTAAGTTTATAGAGAATTTTATAAAAAAAAATTCATTTTTTGTAAATGCTATCAAGTTATAAAATAATGTGTAAAAACACAATTATTTTGTAAGTTTATGGAGAATTTCGTAAATGATCATTGTTTATAGATGCCTAAAAATTATAATGTACAATCACTATCATTTTGTAATTTTAAAAATAATTTTGTAATGCCTTCAATTTACAAAATAATATGTAAAATCATTGTTGTTTTGTAAACTTATGAAGAATTTGTAAGAAATGTTCTTTTCTTGTAAATTCCTTCAAGTTACAAAATAATTTATAAAATCACTAATATTTTATAATTTTATAGTGAATTTTATAAAAAAAGGTAATTTTTTTTTATAAATGTCTTCATATTATAAAATAATGCATAAAATTATCAACATTTTATAAGTTTATGGAGAATTTTGTAAACAAAGATATCATTTTTTGTGAATACCTTCAATTTACAAAATAATGCATAAAAATACCATTATTTTATAAGTTTATGAAGAATTTTGTAGAAAATGGTCATTTTTTTTAAATGTCTTTAAATTACAAAATAATAGGTACAATCATCATTATTTTGTAAATTTATGAAAAATTTTATAAAAAAAATCATTTTTTAAATATCTTCAACTTAAAAAATAATCATATTTTGTAATTTTATAGAGTATTTTGTAAAGAAGAAAATTTTATGTAAATGTCTTCATGCTATAAAATAATGTATAAAATCAATAATATTTTGTAAATTTATAGAGAATTTTGTAAGAAATGGTATTTTTTGTAAATGCCTTCAAGTTATAAAATAATACATTTAATTACCATTATTTTTTTAAATTTATGAAAAATTTTATAAAAAATAGTCTTTTTTGTAAATGCCCTCAAGTTACAAAATAATGAGTAAAATCACTGTTATTTGGTAAATTTATGGAGAATTTTATATATAAAAAGTGATTTTTTTTTTTGGTGATGCCTTCAACTTACAAAATAATGCATAAAATTTCTATTCTTTTGTAAATTTATGGATAATTTTGTAAAAAAAAAAATAGTAAAATCACCATTATTTTGTATGGTGGTTCCCTAGCTAGTTAGCGGCACCTTCCCATTGAAAAATGGATTTCCTTAAATTTTACACTTTCTAATTTGTATTTGAATCTTGGAGGTGTTGAAGCTCAGTAAACAAACCTTTAAAAGTCAAAATTAATCAAATCGAAAAATAGAGACCCCGAAAACTGAAACCTATCCTTTTAACATCTGAATCACCCTCAAATCATTCGGGACTGAATAATAAAAATAATGTAATTAGAATCACAAAAATGGACAATAAATAGGAGGAAACGGGCCCAAATAGCAAAAATGGCCACCGACGGACTATGGAATTACATAAGGGCTGTGCGAAAAATGGCCTCGTCTAGTCTGGGCCCGTTCGGTCAGATGTTCGAATGTGAATTCCCACATCATTTTCAAATTGACCCTAGGCCTTCTACTACATATTCAAACCCTCCCCCTTCAGTTTTTCCACACTTAGACTTGCTTGATTAACCCCAATCTCAAAGTAAGAATGTTTTTAGCTTGTTTCACAAAGAAGGGAGCTCCCTAGTTCCAAATTTTCTTTTCTTTTTCTTTTTATTTTTTCTTTCCTATTGCTCCTTACTTTGCAAAGCAAGTTGGTTTGGGAGTTTCCTAAGCTGACCCATCAAGTAAAAAGCTTCCCATCGTCTGAGGCAAATCACTATCCACTGTTCGAGGCAAGCTGTGGTCCACTAACTGAGGCTAGTTGTCACCCGTCATCCGAGGTAAGTTTCATTTCCCTTTTCTTGTTTTTCATTTATTTATTTATTATTTTCTCTCTTTGGGATTTATTTATTATTTCTCTCCTTAAGATTCTCTCTGCTTCCTCCAAGGCTCCTTACCTTTTTTAATTATTCACTTAGGATAGTTAATTAAAATATGAACTAATTAACTTACCTTAGTAATCAATCAATCAACTCAATCAATCAAAACATGATATAGTGGTTTGATTAAATAACCCTATTACAAAAAGGGAGAACTGTGTGGGTTCTAATTCTTATTTAAAGGGATACATAGGCATGCTTGATACTTCAAGTAGTGAATCCAAAAATAAAGCAACTTCTCCCCCCATCACCTATAAACCTAACCTACACCTTTTATTCTTAAAAAAAATAAAAACACTTAGACAACTTAGGTCCCTAGTACCAAGACCATTATCCATTGTCCAACATTAAACCTTTTACCTTTAAACCCAATACCTTTGGCCCAACACAGTATCCTAAATCCAAATCTTTGTCCTGAACCCAAATCTTTGGCACCATCCTACCTTAAGCCCAAAAAGAAAAATGAATGGCCCATGACACAATTAGGAATCTTTTTCCCTTAAAATCTGCATGGCTATACCTTCACCACCTTTTTTACCCATCACTTACCATGTTGCTTTGATTTGAAGGTACCAATGGCTAACTCGATTCATATGGCTTCCTTGATCACACTTGTGACTAGCCTCCTTAAAAAGCAAAAAGTGCATTTCCAAGTTGTCCTAGCTGCTCAGCAAGTCTAGTTCGAGGAATAAAGGCAATTTATCATTGAGGAAGTTCAAGCCATGATCAGCTAAGCCAATCTCACCCAAACCGTCTTAAATCCAATCCTGAGCTAAACCACACAAAATCTGAACCAGATTAACCCTGCTTCAACTTAAATTCATACTAACATTGCTACCTCATCTAACATAATCACTGACCTTACAGACAAATGAAGCGTTATTGCTGATGCCCCTCAACCCACTGAGGTTCCAAATATCATTATCCAACCTGCTATTTCCTCTTTTGCAAATCATTTTCAAGGGAAAGAAGCTTTCTCTCACCCTAACCTAAAAGCATTCATTGAAAAGTTTAAAGCCATAGAGAAGGCCCTAAAGAACCTTAAAAAGCATGATGACTTGGTAGACATCAACTCTCTAATACCAAACTACCACTTAAATTTGAAATGCCTGAACTAAAAAAATTTGTTAGAACCACATGCTCTAAAACTCATTTGAAAATATATACGGGAGCAATGAAACCTTTAAGACTTAGTAATGAGCTCATTACTCAACTGTTCCAACAATCATTAACCAGAGCTGCCAGTAGATGGTTCCTCTCATTTAACAAGAGCTAGCAAATGAAATAGGATGATATTTGTCAATCCTTTGTAAGATAATATCATTATAATAGTGAAATGGATGTCACTAGGCATGACTTGGAAACCACCAAGCAACTTTCGGATGAGTCTTTCTCCATTTTCTTTACTAGGTGGAGGGCTAAAGTTGCTCAAATGGTAAACAGAACAATTGAGCAAGAACAGGTAGACATTCTTGTCAAGAACCTACTTCTAGCCTACTAAACCCATCTACTAACCTGATACCTGCCTACCTTTTAAAGCTTTGGTTGTAACTATATCAAAGGTTGAAGAATACATTCAAAGTGAATCATTTCAACTAGAATTCCCAATCACTAACCCAAACAGTGATGAAGAACTTGAACACAACTCAACCCAACCTTACCTCAACCTTGAGTGGCATAACATGGAAGAGTTCAAGCCCAGTTAATCTGACCTGTTTGAGGTTGAATTCCAAGTCTGAGTTTGAGTCCAAATCTCAAAATCTGAGTCTAAATCCAAGTTTGAGTTTGTCTTTTTATTTTTCTTTTTTCATGTATTTTTTGTTGACCATGCCAGTCTCTTTTTTTTTTTATCTTGTAATAAAGTTTCTTTTTATAATAAAATATCCATATTTTCTTTTTATTATTTTTGCATTAATTTTCCTATCTTCATTATTTAGTCCAACATGGATTAGCTTAAAAAAAAAAAAAAGAAAGAGAGAAAAGGAAAAAAAAAAAAAAGAAAGAAAACAAGATAAGGGAGAAAAATGAATAGTCAATTAAATCGACCATGGCTAACACAAGTTATAATTTGAGGTACCATCAACAATAGCTTTGTCAGCTCCTAACCAAAGAAGGTCAAGTGATCAAATAGTTAAAGTATGAAAAGCAAATCAAATGGAATTACCCATTGCGCTTTGGGTAATCAAATGATGCACCTCAACAAAGGGGAACGAGTTCAAAGAAGAACAAAATTCAAAGGTCAAACCACTTCAATATGATGAAAAGTAGCAGTCCAAATCATGATGGAATGTTTCGTTCCATTTCATGCCAAATCTAATTAATTCAATCTTGCTAAGTTGAAAACTTGAAAAGGCAGTTTAGGCAAAAGTTAGAGTTGAAAGAGAGAGAAAGAGAGAAAGGGGGAGAGAGAGAAAGAGAGAGAAAGTTCATCCTAGTCATCTTCCTTCATGTCCAAGGGTACAACATCCAAAGTCATCGAATCATCTTCAATCAATCTATCTCGTCTCATGTCTTCTAAAGTCATCCTTCTTTATTAAAGCCTCATTCTCTAAAGTTAAACTGTCTTCTATGCCTTTATCCTACAATGAGGGCATGTCTTCCTAGAACACCATCATCATCGAAGTCAAATTCCTTGACAAAACCAGAAGTAAAGCCATATATCCCTCAAAGCCTATAATCCTCAAGTTGATTAAGAATGGCTCGAACCAGTCAAAGCCCACTCCATACCTCTTTGGCAACATCCCATTATCCTTAAAAAGACTAAGCCTTTTTGGCAAATTATATCATCCATAAAGTCCAACTAATTCAAACGCTTGTTAATCGTACGATGGGCATGAAAGTCTTATACATCCATGTCAAAGGGCAAACCCTTACCCATAAGCACACAATCTTCTTGTGACCAAAACCTTTAACACAATACTGGAGCTAACTACCTTCATTATGAAGCCTAAACCAAGAAGTCCTTACAATGAAACCTAAATCAAAAAGCCTTCACTATGAAGCTTACTCCTAAAAGTTTTCACCATGAAGCATATGATCTCTTTTAAGGCCAAAATCTGACTAAGCCTACCCAAACTATTTTCAAAGCCTGACCTTTCCCTTAAGCTAAACTTAGCCTCCTAATTTGACCTCTTACAAAGTCTAATATCCCAATTAAGTTCTAAGGCAAAATTTGACCTAGCCCTAAACCTAACCTTTCAAATAAACTCTCCAAAAGCCAAGACCTAACCAAACCAATTTCATCTCCTCTGTAGTCAAACCTAACCGAGCCCTCCAATTTGACAATCAAGCCCAAGCTTCATACCACCCTTTCCCTAGAAAAATCTCATTAGAACCAAAAATCCCAAGTCTCTCAGGACTCATCATCCTTGAAGCTAGCTTACTTGGCAAAACCAAAGTGGAGGTATATCCTTAAGGCTTATCATCGTCAAGTTGGTTAAGAAGACCTCAAACCAGTCGAAGCCTATTCTATGCCTCTTTAGTAAAATCTCATTATCCTAAAAAAAAAAAAAAGAACCAAGCCTCCTTAGCAAATCACAAGGTCCAAGTTTCACAAAGCCTGCAAATTATTCTTAATATAATCTCTTAAACTGATGCATGAATGTCAAAGGGCAAACCCTCACCCATAAGCCCGCAATCTCCTTATGACTAAAACACCATAACTTAGCTAACCATTTTCCAAATATGTCTAAACCACCTTTGTAGGAGTAGACTAGTTTAAAAAATTGAAAGCCTTCATCTTGAAACCTCAAACTAAAAAGCCTTCACTATGAAATCCATTGCAAGCTCTAAGCCAACAGAGGCAAAACCTGACCGAGACTTCAAATATGATTTCCCCTTAGACCAAAAATCGACTAAGTCTTTCAACCTAATCCAAGTTAACCTTTTTTAAAGCCAAACATGGCTAAGCCTTTCAAACTTGACATAGCCTTCCAAATGGCTACTTTTAAGGCCAAACTTAATTGAGCCCTTCAAACTAGACTTAGCCTTCCAAATGGTTACCCTTAAGGCAAAACTTGATTAAGCCTTCCAGACTTGTCCTAGCCAAACATTGCAGAATCTAACCAACCCTTCTAATCTAAAACTAACCAAGCCCCTAATCTGACCTCTTATATAGCTAAACCAAACCGAGCTTCCAAATTGACTTTAAGGTTGAGACATGATCAAGCCTTCCAAAATGGCCTCATACAATGCTAGACCTAACCTGGCCTTCTAAGATGACCCCACTCACAATCTTTTCTAAAGATGAACCTAACTTAGCCACCCAAACTAGTCTCAAACCAAACATTCATCAAGGT
The DNA here is from genome assembly GCA_947687605.1 of Reutealis trisperma. Lineage (NCBI taxonomy): Eukaryota > Viridiplantae > Streptophyta > Magnoliopsida > Malpighiales > Euphorbiaceae > Reutealis > Reutealis trisperma. The sequence goes on from CANTUT010001560.1 coordinate 11,444, forward strand.
TATACCTGCCTAAGCCAAACCAATCTTTTCCATATTGACTTAACTTAGCAGTCCAAACTTGTCTCAAACCATGTTTGACCTAGTTGTCTTCCAAGGCTGAACCTATAGTCATCGACCGACCCTTTAACTAACCCTCATACCTAGTCCAAATCAAGTATGGCCCTACCATCCCCAAGCTAATCTATTTGACCAAAATGACTAACCTACTTTCTTTTATCATTCTAAAGTAGGGACACCTCCCTTCCAAATATTCACCTTTTCGAAATGGGGTGCATCTTTCTCCCACAAGATAAGCACTTTTATACCAATTTGACCTTTTAGAGGTTTAAGATATCTAATCATTGCCTAGTCAAATGCATTTCACACAATAATATGTCCTTAAACAGGCTCCTGAATTAAGACAGATCATCAAATCCAAATTCTCAAAGCTAGACAGATCATTAACCTGATCAATCTGAATCAATTTCTTTTCAAAAAGCAATCTCATCCTTGGGATCATCAACCTAGCATAGTTTTAGATTTCTCTTCCAACATCAGACCTATCCTAAGAGAGTCTTAGGATCCATATCTTAAATCTGAATTAAGTATCTTCTTTACAATCAGACCATCCTAGGACAGCCTTAGGATCATCAACCTAGCATAAGGTTAGGTTTCTCTTTTAAAATCAGATCATCCTACAATAGCCTTAGGATACTCCACCTATAAATGTATAGGTAGTGATCACCTAGGCATCTTTATGGTTTCTTTTCCACATCTTTTATTCAAAACCATCAACTTTCACCCATAAATATCTAGCTCCCAATCTAGATATCCATGTGGTTTATTCTCTCATCTTCATTAAATCCATATATTTTCACCTATAAATCTTACCCTTTAATCTAGCTATCCCTATGGTTCTACTTTTCATTTGATCCTTTTATCAAAATCTATGAATTCCACCCATAAATGTTTAGGTAATGATCACTTAAGCATCCTGTGGTTCCTTTTTTCACATCTTTTATTTCAAACTATCAACTTTCACCCATAAATATCTAGCTCCTAGTCTAGATATCCTTGTGGTTCATTCTTTTACCTATATTAAATCCATCTATTTCGACCTATAAATATCTAGCCCTCAATCTAGGTATCTCTATAGTTCTCCTTTTGATTCCATTCTTTTATTAAAATCTATCACCTCCACTTATAAATGTTTGGAAACAAGCACCCAAACATCCTTATAGTTCCTTTTTTCCACCTACTCTTCAACCTAAATATCAACCACGTCTTTCACCCAAACATGTCCAAACTTTGAGTTAGACATCTCTTTGGTTTATTTTTCCATCCCTCATCCTTGGATTCACTATCATCAGAATTGCCTTTCGATCAAGCCAATTATAATGAGGGGACATCCTTGAACCCTTAATTTTACACCTTTATGATCTGGTTGTAGCTTGACACTTGCTAGGATTAGTGTGTTACGCAGAGTGGGTATAGCATTTAAGCTTCCTGTGGTTCCTTTTTTCACATCTTTTATTCAAAACTATCAACTTTCACCCATAAATATCTAGCTCCTAGTCTAGATATCCTTATGGTTCATTCTTTTACCTATATTAAATCCATCTATTTCCACCTGTAAATATCTATCCCTTAGTCTAGGTATCTTTATATTTCTCATTTTCATTCCATTCTTTTATTAAAATCTATCACCTTTACTTATAAATGTTTGGAAATAGGCACCCAAACATCCCTACAGTTCCTTTTTTCCACCTACTCTTCACTCTAAATATCATCCACGCCTTTCACCCAAACATGCCCAAACTTTGAGTTAGACATCTCTTTGATTCATTTTTCCATCCCTTATCCTTGGATTCACTATCATCAGAATTGTCTTTCGATCAAGCCAATTATAATAAGGGGACATCTTTGAACCCTTAATTTTATACCTTTATGATTTGGCTGTAGCTTGACACTTGCTATAGCCAAGCTATAGCAAGTGTTTGGAAATAGGCACCCAAACATCCCTACAGTTCCTTTTTTCCACCTACTCTTCACTCTAAATATCATCCATGCCTTTCACCCAAACATGCCCAAACTTTGAGTTAGACATCTCTTTGATTCATTTTTCCATCCCTCATCCTTGGATTCACTATCATCAGAATTGTCTTTCGATCAAGCCAATTATAATAAGGGGACATCCTTGAACCCTTAATTTTATACCTTTATGATTTGGCTATAGCTTGACACTTGCTAGGATTAGTGTGTTACACAGAGTCAGTATGGCAATCCTGCTAGCCGATTAGCGAGTAGGGATCAAAGGTGTAGTGCCGCATTGAAAAAATAGATTTCCTTAAATTTTGCACCCTCCACTTTGTATTTGAACTTTAGAGGCACTTAGGCTAGGTAAACAAACCTCCAGAAGTCAAAATTGCCAAAATCAAAAAACTGAGAAATGGAGACCCAAGAATCAAAACCCATCCTTTTGACCTCTAAATCACCCTCAAATCATCCAAACTGAATAATGAACACAAGTAACTAAAATCACAAAAAACGGACAAGAAACGGGTGAAAACAGGCCAAAACAGTGAAAATTAGCCATCAACAGGCTACGGAACAACATAGGGGCTTGCGAAACCGCACAACCCACATGTTATTACAAAATGGCCAAGTCTAGTCACCAATTGCAACCACTCATAGGCCCTACAGAATTGTAAGGGCCCCATGCAATCGCAATGTTTGAATCCGAATTCCCACATCATTTTCACGCAAAACTAATCTCAAGCCCTTCCACTATATATTTAGACCTTCCCTCTTCAATTGTTTCACACTTAGACTTGCTTGATCAACCCTGATCTCAAAGCAATAATATTTTTAGCTTGTTTCACAAAGGAGTGAGCTTCCTAGTTCAAAATTTTACGTTCTGTTTATTTTCATGTTCATTTTGCTATTGCTTCTTACTTTGCAAAGTAAGCTGGGTTATGATTTTCCTGAGCCAACCCATTACGTAAAAAGCTTTCCGTTGTTCGAGGTAAGTTTTCTTTCCCTTTTCTTGTCCTTTATTTATGTATTATTTTCTCTCATTGGGATTTATTTATTGTTTCCCTCCTTCGAATTCTCTTTTCTTTCTCCAAGACTTCTTACCTTTTTTGATTGATTCACTTAGAATAGTTAATTAAAATCTAAACTAATTAACTTAACTTGGTAATTAATCAATCAACTCAATCAGTCAATCAATCATTCAAAACATAATAAAGTGGTTTGGTTAAATAAACCTCTTCACAAGAAGGGAGAATAGCGTGGGTTCTGATTATCATTCAAAGGGACATGCAGGAATGCTTGATTCATCAAGTAGTGAATCCAATTAAAATAAAACAACGTCTCCCCCAATCACCTTCTTCATTAACTTAATTTTTTTTTATTCATTACATCAATTTTATTATGATTAGTTTGGGGAATGTGTGACTTTCTTAGAACCTATAAAGGCTAGAGAAAGTATCCCCTAATTGGTTTCTTGTTGTAATTTATATTTAACCTTTTATTTTCTTTTACTTTTATGTTTCGTTTGTATGAATGAATGGAATGAATGATCATGCAATAATTAACTTGTACATGCATAACTCATGAAATTAATTTTTTTTTAAGTCACAATTGTGTTAAATGCCAAACTAATTTTAATAAATTAAACCAAAAACATAGTCTCCGAATCGTCCTTAATTTTAAGGCTAGTAATCTTTTCCTTTAGGATATTAATTAGGGTCAACTTGGATTTTTCCTTTAATCTTTTTTCCAAATAAAATAAAATTAAGGTGGCGACTCTTTAAAATCAATCAATTTGAACTCCAATCGTGAGACTTAGCTCAAATGAGTATTTCGATCCCACTTAGTTGATCTGACCAGTGATTGGGCAAGGCCTTATAGCTATGAAGGATTGAAATTGATATGTAAGGATTTTGTGATGCTTAGGTTCTTATGGACTTCTTATTAATCATATATATAAGTTATAAGATGAGTATCATGTGTATTTATGTGTCATGAGTTGCATAGTAAGTGCATGAGTAGGTTAAGTGTTGAATTTTAGATTTTTGGTTTGTATTCTTCTTGGTGGGCTTGTTTCATCAAAGACAAGCCCGTGAACTTAAAGTTCACAATGGTGAAAGTGAGGTAGTAGTTGTTGCATGCAGTTCTTGGGGTGAACTTTAAGTTCACAACAGTGAATTTAAAAGTCATGGCGGCGAATCTTGACAGGGCAGAATCAGGAAGTTGGCTTTATATAAGAAATTAAAGTCCCATTTTAGTTCATTTCTCACATTTTCTAAGTTCTAAACTCTAAATATCTAAGAGAAACTCCACACCCAATCATATTAAATGCTAGAGACTTTATCAATTATATAATTTAAGATATCTAAGATGGATTTTTTTTAATTTATTCTTGAAGATTTGAAGTTCAGATTGGATGAAACATTTTAAGTAATATACTTATCCTTTAATTTTCTTTATGGGCTTTGTTAATAGAGTATTGTAGCATCATTCTTAACTTAGATAAAATCTAATAATGGTGTTTATTGAATGTGATAGTTGATAAATAGAATTATTGGAAATCCTAGAAATGGGTTAACCCAAGAATCAAGTGTATTGTTAATGGTTAAGAGATAATTGTTAATAAGTTTAAGAAATGAGAATCTATAGTTAGATTTGAAGAGTATAAGTTATATGGCTAGGGTTACATAAAGTATAAAAAACATGTCATTTGAGATTTCATGTGTAGGCAAGTGAACCAAAGTGATGATAGGTTTTGTGCTTGGTAAATGGTGATACGAGCTCAAGTGGAAGAGATTATCAAGAGATGAGTACAAAATATACTATCATATTTATTTTTGAAACCTAAATGCTTATAATGCCTTCTTTCACTTTATATGCTACCATGTACATAAAGTTTTGTATTGTGAAATAATTCACATTAATCATAAATTACCTTAAAATTATTGATCATTCATGTAGAACCTTTATGCTTATTTAAATCCTTTAGGCCATATGTCTTTATGAGACAATATGATCATTTGACAATTGAAATGTGTTTCGTATTGTTAACTGTCTTCCAATTCTTAATCATTCTATTATGAAAATGAACCATGTGAATACCCAAAAATCTATAAGTGCAAGACACCTTTTATTCTTTTATAAAATTATTAGTAATTCCTCCTATTTGTGCTTAAAATAAATGATCCCAATAATGGAAAGCCCAGCCATTTAAACATGGTGGACTAAAAGAAAATTAATTAACTTTAATTTAATTAATTATTAATGTAATGGGCAGTTGATAAGTAGCTAGAGAACTGAGGAAGTGGAGCATGATTTGTTAGTTGAGATATTCATAACAATGAAACAAGAACAAAATCTTCAACATTAACAAGCAACTTAATGGATTCATGGCTTAATGGGTAGTTATAAGAGCAAGCTATAAAAGGAAAAGGCCGATGAAGATAAAGGGAGATAGAGAAAATTATACAAACAACTATCTAAACTATAATAAATTCAAGGACTTCAATTTCTCAAGCATTTTAATTTCAATTTCTTTTTGTTCAAATACTTTAACTTCTGAATATTTTTCATTTAATTTCTTTTCATTTCACTATCAATATTCCTATTTCATGCTTTGTTAATATTTTCTTTTAATGAAAATAGTTTCAATTTCAATTAATGCAATCAAAGTTCAATTTCATTTCAAGTTCAATTGTCGATGACCTTTCATTTACTATTTCTTGATCTCTAAAATTCCTACTTTCTCAAATACAATCAAATTAGCTAGTGCATTTTTCAATTTAAGGAAATTATGGTAAAGGACCTTAAGGATCCATAATTCATTCTGATCTAGAAACTAAAAGGCACAAAAAGTCGACGTTAGTGTACCTCATATGCATGGCATTCTTGCATTCGCAAAATTCTAGCAACATAATTTTAGCATGCCCAGTGGGATCCATTGGACATGCCACCAAAAAGAAATATTGGAAAGAATATTACTATGGTGTCTCCAGATGCCAGTGTCACTGCTGATGAAGTAAGGCAAGAAGAATTTGTTTCCCATATAATGGGATAGATTGATAAGAGTTTAGCACCTTAGGAAGCTGAAAGTGAGGCATCAATTCCAATAGGACCTATTGTTGGACAAGGTGGGAATTTGATTCCTATTGTATTTACTAAGACTAGTTTTAAGTCCATGGAAGAGAATTCAGGGTATAAATGCGTAATCTAGAGGAAGCTTAAAAAACTATGGTGGAGAACCAAAAGAAGGCTATTGAAGGTAACACTAAAATGCAACAAAAAATTGTAGAAGAAAATTCTAAGGCTTTACAAAAGACTACATAGGAAAATTCTAAAACGTTGCAGCAAATTGGTTTAGAGAATAGTGGGGCTATATAGCAAATCAGTTTTGTGATAGCCGAGCTAGTGAAGAAAATTAGTGCAAGCCTAGGTTATTTAAGTGTTGGAAGCCAAAATGCTACCTTAAGACCTGCAAGACAAAGTACTAAAGAGATTATTCGGCATTCCTCTACTAATTCTCTTGAAGGAAATGGACAAGGTACTAATTTTTCATTTGTTGATGAAAGGGACCTTCCTCCACGTAGAAGAGAGGAAACCATTATACTAACTAGGGGAACACTAATGAATGGTTGCCCCAATGGTAGATTAATTACTCAATAAATCTTTGCCAACACCAACCTAATAATCAACCTATGGTGTATGAAACTAATGAATGGGCACCATTCCAAGGGGGTGTGGAGGGGTATGGTACAAGGAGTTAATAGGGGAAATCAATCTTTTCCACATAAACAAGTATTTCCACCCCAAGTTGACAGAGATGCAATGAGGGAAGCAATACGATAGTTGTATAGTCATGGCCTAAGGCAAATTGGCCAGCCTGAGTTTTACAAGCCCTAGCCAGATGCTATTAATAGGGTTGATTTTGCTTTATTCTAAGTAAAAAACGGCCAGTCAACTTTGTAACATGTGGCTAAGTTTACTATACAATGTGGTGAACTAGTTAATTTTGAAAATTTTGCTAGCTTTAAGCTTAGGCTATTTTCCAATTCTCTAACTAGTATGACATTCACTTAGTATGCCACCTTGCCTAGGAATTCTATAATGAATTAGCAAGATATGGAGAGATAATTTCACACTCAAATTTTCAAAGCTAAACCAGAAGTGTGTATTGTAGAGCTGTCAAGAGTAACTTAAAGGGCAGGAGAATTTACTGAGTGTGAACCCTTAATTTTACATCTTCATCATCTCCTAAGATTAGTGAGCTACTGTGAACCCTTAATTCTGCACCTCTCATAATTACAAACCATTCAGTAAGGAAAGGAATTGATCAAGACTCTTAAATCACATCAAATCATCCGAGACTCAGTAATGGGTGTAACGTAATTACTCAGTAATGGGTGTAACGTAATTGGAATCATGAAAAACGGACTAGAAACAAGCGAGAACGGACGAAAACAGGCAGAACGGGCAAATTAGAGCAAGTTGTTGTAATGCCATAGAGCCTTTTGCAGTGCCGCAAAGACCTCTACGGTGCCGCAGAGGCTTGTGCGGCAACAGCAGCGTGTTCCTGCTCCTATATTGGAAATTTCAGCCTCTATGCTTCATTCTTCCCCCTATATATAGAGGTGGTCTCTCTACTCTTAAGACACAGACTTGAAGGTTTAAAAAGCACTAACTTCAAGTAAGTTGCTTTGCTTTTGGCTCCTTGCTTTGCAAAGCACGTTGGGTGATTTCTCCTTGATTCCTACTCGACTAGTGTAAGGCTTTTCTCCCACCTGTTCGAGACAAGTCTCTTGCCCAAGGCTTATGTTCGCTGCCAAAGGTTAGCAACTGTCTTCTGAGGCCAGTCGCCGCTCGCCATTTGAAGTCAGCTATCACCTGCCATCTAAGGTAAGCTTCTTTTCCCTTAATTTCATTGCTTCTTTTAATTAATTAAATTGATTCATCTAGGTTGCTAGCTAATCAACTCAATAATCAATTAAATTAATTAATTAACTCAACACTCTTTTAATCAATCAATCAAAACATGATGAAGTGGCCAGGCTAAACTAACCCCTTTGCAAGAAGGGAGAACTGCGTGTGCTCTGATTTTCATTCAAAGGGATACGTAGGCATACTTGGTTCAGGCATCAAATCCAATTAAAATTAATCAACTATCCCCCTATCACCTTCTTCACTTACTTTTGTGTTTGTTTTTTTGCTTTATTATTAGGATTAGTTTGGGAAACGTGTGACTTCCCTATAACCCATAAGGGCTAGAGGAGGTACCCTCTATGTTTGATATTTTATTTGTAATGTTAACTTTCTTTTGGATTATTACTTGTATTTATTATTAGATATGTGGAATCAATGATCATGCATATTATAAATTGTTCATGCATTTTAGTTTGTTCATGAAATATATTTTAAGTTACTCTTATATTAATTGGCCAAACTTATTTTGTTAAAATAAACCAAAAACCTAGTCTCTGAATCCTCTTTGGTTTCGAGGCTAGTGATCCTTTTTCTTTTGGGTTATAATTGGAGTCAAATAGGTTTTTTCCTTATATTTTCCCAAATAAAAATAAATTAAGGTGGCGACTCTAAAAAATAATTTTCAAACCTATCAAAAATAAGTCCGAAGGCTTCCTCGTGAGTTCTTTCCCAAATAAGCAATTCGATTCCCTTTAGCGGATCGGACCGGTGCTTGAGAGAGGCCTCATAACTAGCGACTCCACTGGGAAGTAACTTTCCTTTAATAAAAGGAAAAAATAAGTGGAATACTAATTGGTTTAAAAAGAGTTTAACCTTTTAATATGATTGTGACTTTGCATGCATCACTTACATAGGCTCTTTGCCATCCAACCTAGTTCTAAGAAAATAATGGATAGTGAGTATCATCGAGTGGGTAACCCTCCTTCGGTCTATTCGCTGATAGTGAAATCATCCACCTTACAACGAATCCTTTGATCCTTTCAAAGGTGTAACGAATATGCACGTGCTGTTAGACCCACGTGAGGCTCCTTGACTCACATGTGGTTAGGTATATCATTGCTCTAGTGTGATGGGTACCCAAATCTAGCCAGCCTTACCTTTTCATATAATGAACTTAGATCCTAGCCTTAGGTTATATGTACCATAATTAAAGCCTTGTATCTTTGCATTCTCATGAAATGTTTTCCTCATGCATACCATGCATTCGTATTGTATAACCAAACATGCATTCATCTCAAGTCTAGGTCAAACCTTGAATCGAAGAAGGGTCAAACTTTCTTATCTCCATTCAAATACCTTCTCCATAAACACTCTCACCTCTATCCCATTCACCTTTGCCCCCACAAACCTTAAGTCATTACCCTAAACATTACCTCTTTACCTTAGCCTTTAACCTAAACACTAATACCCTAACCCTAAACTTTACCCCTTTACCTTAGCCTTTAACCTAAACACCAATACCCTAGCCCTAAACCTAAAACTTCATTTCCCTACCCTTGACCTTAAACACCTCTAACTTTAAACATTAATACCTTAACCTTACCCAAAATGTCTTCGCCCTAAATTGTAACCTAAAAACATCTCTACCCTCCTCTTACCCATACCTTGCCAACCTAGCTACAAAACACCATCATCCAACATCTTTGGCCCATTACCTTTAAAACCAATCCATTACCCCCAGATTGATAGATGCCTATAGCCTATACCCCAAATCATCAAGACATTACCCTAAGCCTAATACCTTTGGCCCGACACACTACCTTAAGTCAAGTACCTTTAGTTCAACCCGATACCTTAAGCTCGAGATCTTGACTTATGCAACCTTACAAAATCCTTAAAAGCCCAAATTCAGTTAACTCATAACATCAAGAGGAATCTTTTTCCTCAAAGTTCGCATACCCATATTCCTACTTCTTTCCCAAGCACTTACCTCATGCTTTGACTTGGTTTTTAAAGGTACCAATGGCAAGCCTGACTGATATGGAAGCTCTAATCAACCTACTCAAGAGGCAAGAAAATAACTTTCAAGCTATCCTCATCTCCACCCTGGACGCTTAACAAGTCAATTTTAGCTAGGCTTTAGCTAGCTAACAATCCAGTTTCAATAATACCATAATCCATCTTACTTCTACTTTCACTAATGCTTTGAGTTTCCAACGACAACTTATCATCAATGAAGTAAAAGGAATGCTAAACCAAGCTAAGCCCATTAATGCTCCACCTACCATTGACATGACTCATGATTTTATATCCTTAATCTCAAATCCCAATGCTATTCTAACCCTAGCGATGCCATCAGTCTTAGATATTAACCTTGCCTCTTCTTTGAATTCTTTTCAAAGCAAGGAAAACTCCACCTCTTTTGCTATCAAGAGACCTTTAGAGCTTAACATCGATGCACTAGACCAAACCCCCACAATGGAAAAAAGGTGCAAGAAAAGCGATACCTCCACTCCCCTTGCCTTTACTGAATGGAAGAATATGGGCACCTACACTCCCCTTATTCATGTTGAGCCGAGAAAATATAGAGGAAGCTGCATAATTGGCTAGCGACCCTTGCAATCTCGCTGAAGGGCTTTCACAGATTTGAGAGTTCCATTAGCAATGGTTTATAAGAAGATTTTAGAGGCAAGAATGGTAAAACCTTTGGAGCCGAGAGTCCCTCCTAATCCCTTACCAAGGAGCTACCACCCTAATGAATATTGTGAATATCATTAAGGAGCGGGGCACCAAACTAACACATCCAAAGCTTTGAGACACAGAATCCAGGATCTGATTGACAGTGGTGACATCATCCCTCCTAAAGTAAAACCCAATTCAACCCCACCTTACCTTAACCCCAAGTGGCATAACATGGAAGAGTTCAAGTTCGACTAATCTGACCTATCTGAGATTGAAATCCAAGTTTGAGTTTGAGTCTAAGTCTAAATGTCAAAATTTGGGTCTAAATTTGAGTCTGTGACTATCATTTTATTCTCCTTTTTATGTATTTTTTCGTCAATCATGTCAGTCTCCTTTTGTTATCCTATAATAAAATTTTCCATTGTAATAAAACATTCATATTTATTTATGCACTTATCTTTTCTTGTTGTAAACATGGATGAGCTTGAAAAAAAAAAGAGAAAAAAAGGAAAAAAAAAAAAAGAGAAAAGAGAGAAAAAGAGAAATGAATATCAATTAAATCCACCACAATTTAGGTGCCATCAATAATTGCTTTGCCAGCTCCTAACCAAAGAAGGTCAAGAAATAGACCTCTCATCAAATATTTGAAGCACAAAATCAAATGATACACCTCAACAAGGGGTAATAAGTTCTTCAAACCAAAATTCGAATGTCAAAGCCCCTCAAAGTGAAGAAAAGCGACAAATCATGATGGAATGTTTTCTCCTAAACTTCATTAATCTAAGCTTGCTAAGTTGAAAACCTGAAAAAAGGCAGCTTAGGCAAAAGTTAGAGCAAAGAGAGAGAGAGAGATAGATAGAGAGAGAGAGAGAGAGAGAAAGCTTATCCTAGTCATTTTCTTTCGTATCATTCAAAGTTTCTCAAATCATCTTTACTCAATCAGTCCCGTCTCATGTCTTCAAAGTCATCATTCCTCACTAGCTTGCTCATCCTCTAAAGTGATATTATCTTCTACGCCCTTATCTCATAGTGGGGCCATATCTTTCTAGGTCGTCATCATCTAATGTTAGTCCATCTCATCATTTAGCTCAAAGAGCTTAGACAAAATCTCTCACATTGTTAGTCTGTCATGTTCCTATCTCTCATTGAAAGCAAAATCCCCAAGTTGTCTTTTCTCATTAGTCCTTTAGCCACTCCTTAGGGCACTTCCTTTCATCCATTCTGTGGCCTACATTCAAGCCAATAAAGTGTCACCCTAAACTTCTCTTAAATCTCAAAATGACAAGATTAGCTTGGCTTGTTCTTTTCTGTAAATCATGCTACAAATAGCAAAATCCTACAACCTCCTTGATCCTTTTCCAAAAGAAAAAAAAATTCCAACCTACCTTTGAACCATTCCCCAACTTCAAAATGTACCACTTCATCTTTTCAAACTCAAGCCTCATACCATCCTTTCTTAGGCAAAGTCTCATCATCTTCTAAGGGTCAAGCTTATGTGCAGAACCAAAGATCATAAGTCTTTCAAGACTCATCACCCTTAAAGCCAGCTTTCTTTAGCACAACCAAAATCAAGTCATATCCTACAAAAGAAGGACTTGAACCAATCAAGACTCATCCCATGTCTCATTGGCAAAATCTCATCATCCTTAAAAAAAAATAAAAAAAATAAAAAAAAAATAAGCCTCCTTGGCAAATTACATCACCCATAAAAATCCAATTGAGTTAAAGCCTGCCAACCTTATGATGGGCAAGAAAATCATATGCAACTATGACAAAGGGCAAATCCTTATCCATGAGCCTGCGGTATCCTTATGACCAAAGCCTGAAACACCATACCTGAGATAAAAACAACCATCTTCTAAAGAGGTCCAGAGCACTCTTGTAGAAAGAGCCCAAGCCTAGCTTTCACCATGAAGCCCAAACCAAAAAATCTTCACTATGAAGCCCAAGCCCAAAAGCCTTCACCATAAAAATCACTCCCCAAAAGCCTTAACTATGAAGCCCAAGCCTAGCCTTCACCATGAAGCCCAAACTAACAAGTCTAATCCTAGCTTTCACCATTCACAAAAGACCATAATCTCCTCAAAAGCCAAATCTGACCAAACCTTTCCCAACTAACTTCCTAGCCTGACTTATCCTCTAAAGCAGACCTAACCGAGCCAAAGGCATAACTTGACCAAGTCTTCCAAATAAACTCTCCAAAGGTTGTAACCTGACCGAACCGAAGTGCCAGACCTAACTTAGCCTTCTCTGAAGACAAGCCCTACAAGCTGACCTTCCCAAAACCTTCTAATCTAATCATCTCTAAAAACTTGACCTTCTTGACTAGCTCTCCAATTCAGCCTCAAACCAAAGTCAGACCTATCTAAACTAAATAGCCTAATCTTTTCCAAGACCACACCTTGCTTGTTTTCCAGAATGACTTTTTCCTTAGCCAAACTGATAGCCATCAACTAGCCAATCTTATACCTAGCATGCCCACTTCACCTCTAAGCTAGCCAATCAACCGAAAACCAAATGACTAAACCAATCTCCTCTATTATTCTAAAGTGGGGGCACATCCCTTCCAAATATTCACCTTTCTAAAATGGAGGCATCTTTCTCCTAAAGATCAACACTTATATACCAGAACTGACCCTTCATAGGTTCAAGATATCATATCATTGTATAATTATCTAGCATTTTTTGCATTAAATAGGTTCATGAATCAAGGCAAATTGTCAAAACTCTTGAAGAAAGACAAGATCATCATCATCATTCCTACCAGACAGGATCACCACTTCATTGATTCCTACCAGACAGGATCGTCGCCTTCAATCCTACTAGACAGGATCATCATCATCATTCCTACCAGACAAGACTACCACTTCATTGATTCCTACTATACAGGATCATCACCTTCAATCCTACCAGACAGGATCATCATCATCATTCCTACCAGACAGGACCACCACTTCGTCGATTCCTACCAGACAGGGTCATCATCATCACCACTTCATCGATTCCTACCAGACAGGATCATCATCACCACTACTTTGTCTATTTCCTACCAGATAGGAACTGTCATTTTCTTCCTAATGCTCCCAAATATACTGGGGGGATCCTCTTCATTCTAAAGATTCACACTTATTAGAAATTCCTGCCACTCTCAAATATACTAGGGGCATCCTTTTCATTCTAAAGTTCACACTAATCAAAACTTCCTACCGCTCTCAAATATACCGGGGGCATCCTTTTCATTCTAAAATTCACACTAATCAGAATTCCCTATCGCTCCCAAATATGCCGGGAGCATCTTCTTCATTCTAAAGTTCACATTCATCGAAACTTCCTGTCGCTTCTAAATATACCGAGGACATCATCTTCATTCTAAAGTTTACACTCATCAAAACTATCTACCAGATAGAGCAATCTTGATGAGGAGCACAACTGTGAACCCTTAATTTTGCACCTCTTAGAATTACAGACCATTTAGTCCGGAAAGGAATCAATCAAGGCTCTTAAATTATCATCAAATCATCTGAGACTTAGTAACGAGTGCAACGCAATTAGAATCATGGAAAACAAATGAGAAACGAGCGAGAACAGAATAAAATGGGTAGAATAGGCGAATTAGAGCAAGTTGCCGCATTGCAGTGCCGCAAAGACCTCTACGGCAGTGCAGCAGAGACCTCTGCGGTACCGCAAAGGCTTGCACAGCAACAGCGGCGTGTTCCTGCTCCCATATTGGAAATTTCAGCCTCTATGCTTCATTCTTCCCCCTATATATAGAGGTGGTCTCTCTACTCTTAAGACACAGACTTGGAGGCTTAAAAAACACTAACTTCAAGTAAATTACTTTGCTTTTGCTCCTTGCTTTGCAAAGCACGTTGGGTGGTTTCTCCTTGATTCCTACTTGACTAGTGTAAGGCTTTTCGCCCGCCTGTTCAAGGCAAGTCTCTTGCCCAAGGCTCGTGTCCGCCGCCAAACGCTAGTAGCCGCCCGCCATCTAAGGCCAACCGCGGCTTGATGTCCAAGGATAGCCACCGCCTGCCATCCAATGCCAGCCGCTGCCCACCATCCAAGGCTAGCTGTCGCTCGCCATTCGAAGTCAGCTATCGCCCGCCATCTGAGGTAAGCTTCTTTTTCCCTTAATTTCATTGCTTCTTTTAATTAATTAAATTAATTCATCTAGGTTGCTAGCTAATCAATTCGGTAATCAACTAGGCTAAACTAACCCCTTCGCAAGAAGGGAGAACTGTGTGGGTTCTGATTCCCATTCAAAGAGATACGTAGGCATGTTTGGTTCAGGCATCGAATCCAATTAAAATTAATCAACTATCCCCCTATCACCTTCTTCACTTACTTTTGTATTTATTTCTTTGCTTTATTATTAGGATTAGTTTGGAGAATGTGTGACTTCCCTAGAACCCATAAGGGCTAGAGGAGGTATCCCTTATATTTGAGATTTTATTTGTAATGTTAACTTTCTTTTGGACTATCACTTGTATTTATTATTGGATATTTGGAATCAATGATCATGCATATTATAAATTGTTCATGCATTTTAGTTTGTTCATGAAATATATTTTAAGTCACTCTTATATTAATTGGCCAAACTTATTTTGTTAAAATAAATCGATTCCCCGAATCCTCTTTGGTTTCGAGGCTAGTGATCCTTTTTCTTTTGGGTTACAATTGGAATCAAATGAGTTTTTTCCCTATATTTTCCTAAATAAAAATAAATTATGGTGGTGACTCTAAAAAATAATTTTCAAACTTGTCAAAGATAAGTCTGAGGGCTTTCTCGTGAGTTCTTTCCCAAATGAGCATTTCGATTCCCTTTAGCGGATCAAATCGTTGGTCAGGCGAGGTCTCACAGCTACGCAAAGCCAGTACGACGGTCCTGCTATCTTGACCAGACCTTTTTGAGCACTGGCATTTTTCCTACCCTGATCAGACCTTCTATATCATACAATATTTTTCTAAAACTGATCAAATCTTTTCTTAGACTGACTGTTTAATTATTCTAAAATTAATTTTGAGTCTATTAAAGTTGACCAGCAAATTTTTTGAACTCTAAAACACTCAAAAACTAACCTGAAAGTCTTAGAATATGACCTGAACAAAAAGCAAAAATTCGACTAGCACGCCCACCCAGACATAACGCACCGCTGGCAAGCTCTAGTGGCGCAAGTCCCACTCCTCTACCTACAGTCTCTAAAATGCTCCCAATCTTATTTTTCAGCATTTTTCAGCCCTGTCCTTTTGATCTTTTTACTTTTTCACTTTCCAAATTACCTTTACCCCTATTTTCCTATAAATACCCCCTCATTTCCTCCATTTTTCCACAACCTTTGAGTTAGAGTTAATAGCTATCCTCTAATTCTTCTCTTCTTCTCCCTCTAACCACTCTCTAATTAATTAATTAATTTTTTTAATTAATTAATTACCTCACCCTAATCAAGTTAATTAATCTTTTTAATTAACTAAAATTATCTTTTTTTAACTAAAATTAATCACCCAATTAATTAATTAATCTTTTTAATTAATTAATTAATCACTTTTTAAAAACAAATTAATCATTTTTCTTAATGCACCCTTCATCCAAATTAATTAATTAATCTTTTTAAGTAATTAATCCATCCATCCTTTTCATCATATTAACTAGTTAATTAATCATTTTAATTAATTGATTAATCTCCCAATCAATCTAATCACTCAGTCCCGATAAAACAGAATTTCGATCCGATAAAACTCTCTGCCCTCCAAAAGCAAAGGTATCAGCCCTTTCTTCTCACCCACAAACCCAAATCGAATCATTCAATCCAATCAACTCTTAAACTCCTCCACTTAATCATAGAATGAACTACGTGGGTTTTGATCCCCCATTCAATAGGGTACATAGGCAGTTTGGAATTTAAATCCAAATTTGAATCGATCTGCTTTTTCCTTTTTTTAATTTATGTAATTAGTTTAATTTATGGATGTTTTACTTTTCTCCATGCTTATGCATTAATCATGATATTATAATTGTCATATAATATTTATCATTCATGAAATTAATTTTCAAAGTCAAATTAAACTTAAGAGGTAAATTGTGATTATTTAAAATCAAAAACTTAGTCCCCGAACTCAACCTGGTTCGAGGCTAGTGATTTTATCCATGGGTTAATTAATTGAAAATTAATGAATTGGAGTGGATTGGGTTTTTTCCTTAATTTTTTCATTTAAAAATAAATTAGGGTGAGAACTCCCAAAATCATTTTCAAAATAAACCAATCTAAACTCAGGGTTTCCATCGTGAGTCTAAACCCAAATGAACATCCTGATTCCCTCAAGCGGATTGGGTTGGTGCTCGGGCGAGGCCTCACACTGACCAATACATAGAAAGATTCAAGAAAATGAGAAATAGATGCAAGATCTATTTTAGACTGAATTTGTTAAAATGCTTCAAAGTGGGCTAGATATTGAGCTAAGAAAAAAGCTTTAAGGAATGAAATTCAACGATTTTTTGAGTTGGTAGCGAAGGTGGCAAAGTATGAAGAACTCTTAAGTGAAGAGAGTCAGAGGAAAAGATCCACTCTGGGAACATACTACCAAGAGTTGAATGGGGAAGTTGTAATGGCTGACTTGTCCATCAATGGATCTTGTGTATGTTCCTCATTAATAAAGAGAGTTCCAAATGTATGGAAGAAAACTCACACCATTATTGTTACTCCTCAATATACATTTGAAGTGTCAAAGATAGAGGAAATATTTGACTTCTTGCTAAAGGATAACTTCATCAAACTACGTCAAAACCACAAGTTCCCTTCTAAGGAGGAGTTAAAGGGGAGAGAGTACTGTAAGTTCCATAACTCCTTTAATTATAGTAATAACAGTTGTTGGTCTTTCAGGAACTTAGTTTAAAATAGAATCAACAAAGGAATCTTGAAATTTCTTGAAAAGAAGAAGGCTATATTGATTGATGAAGACCCATTTCCCTTTGGGCACCCATCAATACAACCACTTTTAATTTGAGGACTTTCCTTAATCTAAAAGCTAAAGAAAAAAGGACCAAGGAAACAGAAATCAAGTTTAGGAAGATGTATCAGAAAGTATGGATTCCTAAAAAGGCTTTAATAGAAAGGAATGAGATGAAGATTATGAAGAAGGTTCCTGCAAGGTTTTCTTAGTTCTTTATATTCCTCAAAGCATGTCACTTCTGTACTTTAATTCTAAAGAAACCAGCCAAGATTCATTACACCTATCATTGTGCTGTCAAGCAATCAATAGCATAGGGTTCAACATAAAAAGTTCCCTCAACCATTGACTATAACTCAAAAAAAGGGGTTACTAAGACAAATAGCAGTAGAAAGATGAAATGAAAAGGGAGAGAATCAAGTAATGAAGGAGCCACCAAAATCCAAATTTTGTAGGCAAGCTATTGAGGATGTAGGTATCACTAATAATGAAGATGATCTTTTTTCTTATGCAAATAGTTCTAATGGTGTTCCTCATAAGGATCAAGAAGCCAAATCTATGGTGGAAGGGACTTTATGATTAAAGGAATTCCCATCCCTTTTGGTTGTGCCATAACTTTAAGTTAAGAGAAGCTAAAGAAAAGGATATAATTGAAATTACATGGGAAAAGAAGGAACATCAACATACCAACATCAATTGAAGAAGAGGGAAGGAATAGCATTACCATTCACGCTACTAATCCAAGCAAGCCAATGAGAGTCACTTTTGATAAACCATATACAGAAATGACCAAACACATTAGGCCACTGAATGTAAGAGCTTATATGAATAGGAGACCAATGGCTAAGTACTGGTGGATAATAGGTTGTCAGTAAATGTATTGTCACTTAGAATGTTATATGTCTTAGGAAGGAAAAAGATGATTTAATTGCAATAGAGGTGTCTGTGTCTGCATTCAGAGGGAAGATAACTAAGACTCTTAGAGTTTTACCTATTGAAATTATCATTTATAGTTAGACTTTATCATCTACATTCTTTATTTTTAATTCATCTGCAAGCCATAATGTTTTACTAAGGAGAGATAGGATACATGCTAATTGGCCATCTTCCCTTCATCAATTTTTACTTTTTTCGAAAGGGGATGATGTAGAAGTTATATGGGCAAATAGACAACCTTTCTTAGCTAACAGTGACTCAATTCAGGCCAGGTATTATGATGTGTTTTTCGGCCCAATCAAGTTCACATAAAGAAATGATAAGGGAGATCCTAATTGCATTTATGTATCTAGAGAAAAAACTATGCAACAAGCTAAAGCTCTCCTTAAACCTATAGCCATCATGCCATATAGGTTGAGGTCTGAACCAATTATAGAGTAGATCCTATGATCAATTACACCAATGAAGAATTGGTAGCAACTTCAGCCATAATGTTCAAGATGTATTATAACAAACTTTTGACATATTAGAGTTAGAGGAGTTCGAAGACATTAATGGAGCAGAGGTTATTTTTTAAGAACCTGGGAAGGAAGCCAAGGAAATTTGGTTTAATGATTTAAAAGAAGCATGTCCAAAAAATTAGAAAATGCACATCCTTAAATACATGCTCCTATAGAGGAGATTAATTTGGATATGCCCAAAGACCCAAAAGTAACATATGTCAGTGCTTTATTGCCTAATGACCTGAAATCTAGAATTGTAGAAGTCTTCCAGGAGTTTAAAGATTTCTTTGTGTGGAGTTATAAGAACATGTTAGGGGTTGAGCAAAAGCTTAGTTAAGCACTGCTTACCTATCAAGCCTAATTTTCACCCATTTCAGCTAATAATTAGAAGGATTTCCAAGGAGAATGAACTAAAGATCAAGGAAGAAATTGAGAAGCTCTTAAAAGCTGGCTTCATCTGCCCTACTATTTATGTCCAATTTTTGTCCAATATAATGCCTGTTGTGAGGAAAAATGAAAAGTTACATGTGTGTGTGTGGATTTTAGAGACTTAAATACTATTACACCTAAAGACATGTATGTCATACATATAGTAGACATGTTAGTGGATGTTGCAATGAAGAATGAACTTCTTTCATTCATGGATGGCTTTTTAGGTTATAATCAAATATGAATTATTGTTGATAATGTACATAAAACTATTTTTAGTTGTCCTATGTCAATAGGGACCTTTGGGTGGCGTATCATGCCTTTAGTTTAAAAAATGCAGGTGCCACATACGAAAGAGCAATGAATGCCATTTTCATGATATGATATGTCATCACATGGAAATGTACATTGATGATATTGTGGTGAAGTCAAGAATGGCCATGGATCATGTTGAACACTTGAGAAAGAGTTTTCAAAGGATGAAGGAACATAGTTTAAAGCTTAATCTATTGAAGTGTGCCTTTAGAGTCCAAGCATAAATTTTTTTTGGTCTTTTGGTACACCGAGGAAGAGTGAAAGTGGATAAAAATAAGGCCAAAGTAATTATTAAGGCTAAGGCTCCACAAAACAAGAAGGATATTTAGAGATTTTTAGGTCAGGTAAACTATCTAAGAAGGTTTATTTCTATCCTAGTAGGGGAAGATTAAAGAGTTTTCAGATTTGCTAAAGCTAAAACAAGTGGAAGAATATGTGTGGGAAGACAAACATCAGAAAGCATTTGACAAGATCAATGATTATTAATCCAAGCCACTTATGTTGATGCCCCCAAAGGAAGAAATTCCTCTTAAGTTGTATATTTCAACCGTAAACGAATCTATTGGCTGCCTATTAGCCTAGAACAACCATAGAGGTCATGAGCAGGCCGTTTATTATTCAAGTAGGACCTTACTACCCACAGAAATTAAATACTCTCCAATTGAGAAATTGTGCCTAGCTCTTTATTTTGTTTATACTAAACTGATGCATTACTTAATCAATTCTAAGGTCTATGTGGTGGCTCAAACTGACCTAATGAAATATATATTAAATAGACCTTTGATACTAAGGTAAATTAGTAAGTGGTCCCTAGCTCTAACTAAATTCACACTAATTTATTTTCCTTGAAAATTTGTGAAAAGGCAGGTGTTAGCATATTTTTTGGCAGACCATTTGCCCATTGAAGTTCAAGAAATGAAAGATCATGAATTGCAATTATATAGGGTTGAAACTAAACTATAAGTATTAAGGCTTGATAAATTTAGCACTGAAGAATCAGCTAGAGCAGGAGTGATGATTATTTCACCTTCTGGAGCAAAAACTATTGTCATTCAAATTAGCTTTTGAATGCATAAACAACCAAGCTGAATATAAAGCACTCGTAATTAGCTTAGAGATCCTATAAGAGTTGGAAGCCAAGGTGGTCTTAGTGATTGGAGACTCGCAACTTATTTTGAAACAATTATCAAGGGAATAAAAGTGTAACAGTTTGTTATTAGCTCTTTATTACATTGTAGCCATTCAAATGATTAATTCATTTAAAGATGTGTTTTTCTTACATGTCCTAAGAGAAGCAAATTGGAATGCTAATGAGCTAGCCTAAATTGCTTTTGAGATTAGAATGAGTAAAAAATTTACTTATAAAATGATTGTGATTGAAAAAAGAATGCATCCATCAATCATAGAGAGAAGCATTACTGTTGATTCTTTGAATGCAGGGATTAGTATGAAAGATGATTGGAGGAATGAGTTAGTAAAATATTTGGATTCTAAGGAGAAGGACCCTAATTAAGATAAAGATAAGAGATCAAAATTTTGTGATGTAGGAAAGGGAGCTATATAAGAAAAGCTTTGACAAACTCCTATTAAGGTGCCTTAGACTTACAAAGGCCAAGAAAGTTATGAAGCAAGTGCATGAAGGAGTTTATGGTACACATCAAGCAGGAATTAAGATGAGATGGCTTATACAGAGACATGGCTATTATTAGCCATCTATCCTAAAAGGTTGCATTAATTATGCCAAAGGGTGCCATCAGTGCCAAAAGTACAAAAGCATTCAAAGAGGACCAACTACAGAGCTCCATTCAATTATAAAGCCTTGGTCATTCAGAGGATAAGCCATTGACTTAATAAGAAAAATCCATCCAGTGTCATCTAAGGGTCATAGCTTCAATATTGTTACTATCAACTTTCCACAAAATGGGTGGAAGCCATTCCTATGAAAAAGGTAGAGCAAAGAGATGTGATCTAGTTCATTAAAGAATACATCATACCAAATTTGGAATTTTTGAGTCAATCACTATGGATCAAGGCACCATGTTCACTGGGGAAGATATCAGAGACTTTGCTGAGGATTACGGAATCAAGCTCATCATATCAATTCCCTTCTATACACAAGCTAATGGAAAAGTGAAGGCTTCAAACAAAGTACTAATAAAATCTTGGAGAAAATGCTAGGAGACAATCTTAGAGATTGGCATTGAATCCTATCTGAGACTTTGTGAGCATATCGAATTTTAAAAAGGAGCTCTATAGGAGTGAGTCCTTTTGCTCTAAACTATGGCCAATGATCCCAATGGAGGTAGTTGCTCCCTATCTAAGTCACAAAATAGCTTGATGAATAAAGAATACAGGCTTTTAACAACTTTATTGTGTAAAAAAAGAAGATTGCTAAGTGTTATAACAAGAGCATTAAAAAGAAGAATTTTGAGGAAGGGGATCTGGTTTGGAAAATGATACTTCCCATATGGACCAAAGATAGAGAGTTTGGAAAGTGGTCGCCTAATTACAGGATACTTTCAGGATTCATAAGGTCATCAAAGGCAATTCATATTAACTCTCTAGCTTAGAAGGCAAACATCACAAGAGATATGTCAATGAGAAGTTCTTGAAGAAATATTTTCTCACTCTGTAAGAGACGATGAGTAAAGAGTGAGAAAAAGAAGACAATAGGCCAATCCCACAGCCACTAGATTTAGATCTCTAAAGGTTTGATGTATTTTATAACCTAATATTATATGTAAGGCCATTTGCATGGCCATTTATGTTTGTTTTTCAAATTTCCTATGTAAGTAGACTGTATAGCCATTTATTTCAAAATAATAAAGGGAGTAAGCCTAATGACCACTTTCTAAAAATCTAAGTTCTATTTTTAATTTTTGTTCTTTCTTATTTTCACTAACTCATAATATTAGCCATTAACATACAAAATATCAACAAAAGTATGAAAATAAATGACATGACTATAAGTGAGTTTATGCGTATGTTATGTGATGCATAGTTGGATGATATAAGATGGCTATGGTGAGTCTGTGAAGGTGATGAGTGGGGTGGCTACATGAAAATGGAGGCTCAGCCTTTATATCAAGTCAAGATGAAAAATGCAAAGATCACAATTAAAAGGAGGCTAAGCCTTAATCAAACATCAAGCTCCTAATTCCTTATTGTAATACTGGATCTGTGGATATTCATTGTTCAATGTTAAACCTTCAGTGAAAACTTTATCAGCAATCACATCGTAATCATACTTCAATTTTTGTTCCTTCATTTAACAATTCCATAAAGCAATTTTCTCTAGTCAATGCTTTTGCATTGAGTTGTTGAAGTGCATCATAGTCTTTTTGATATGAAGCTAAAAGAGATTGGAGATCAAAATTTAACCTTGGCTTGTATGGGCTACCAAAGAATCATACTCTTGTTTGCAAACAGAAAAGAAATGGAGCTTCTCAGATAAGCTTGTAATAGAAGTACTGTGTGTCTTAGCAACACTAAACATAAACTTCACTTTTGATAAAAATCCACTAAATAAAGCAGCTTCTTCTGGACTACTTGAAGTTGCTTAGAGAGTGGAGAGAGAAGATTGCACCACTACATATTAGTCTTCATTGAGATTTACCATGTCCAAACTCATTAGATGCTGCAGGTTGGTCTTATCGACTTAATGGAGGCTTCAAAAGACAAAGATGCAATGGAGTTAGTACTTGAGGAAGCTTGAGTAAGAAAAGAAAAGTCCATACCACCTAAAAGATCTTGGCATTGAGTAGGAAGATTGAAAACTTGCATTAAAAAGGCAAGGATATTTCAATAGAGCATCATATAAAATATAAAAGGAATGAAGTGAGTAAGGAAAATTTTACTCTAGTAGCAGAGGAAGTGACACCTTTGATGCATCAACATCATCACCAACTTTTGATGGAATGCTAGCAGGGACTGTAATGTCATCAAACTTTGGAGGTGTTTATAAATTTAGTCTTTAATTGAGTCCTATTGGATCTCCTAATGGCAGTAGAAGAAGTGGTCAGTTGGGAGGATTTGACCTTTTAGTTTTTTGGGAAACTGGCATCTTGGAAGCTTTTCTTTTTACTAATGGTGTCTTGACTGGAGCCTTGTGGTTCGTAGGAGAAGCCGGGGAAGTTTTTCTTCTTTTCCTAGGCTTAAAAGGTGGTGGTTAAAGCGCCAAGTATGAAAAGAAAGAATTTAAAGAGATAAAATACAATAGATCCAAAGGCCACTAAATAATTAAAAAAAAAAAAAACAGAGAAATGGAGATAAGCATGTCAATTATCATATCTACAAAAGAATAAGGCATAAGCTTCCTGTACATTTTAGGCCACCAAACTCCATAAGCAAATACACCTTGGTAGTTCAACTTCAGAATTTGGCAGAAAGGAGTATAATCTTTTATATCTAATCATTCCACAATTTCTTTAGTGACAATTTATTGGCAATGAAGCTCAGGCAAGTCTAAAGAAGGAACAACTTAAGCTAAACCAAATTGCCTACCCCAAAGATAAGGTAAGTACTTGTATATCTTTGGAGGAGCATCAGAAGATACATTGGAGAAAGATAAGGAACCACCAACTATAAGAAGCCTATTAGAAACAAAAGCATAAAAGAGTTGGTTCCTTAGTGCAAGCAAGTCATGAGAAGTGGAACTTTTGAGCCACCAAGGTTTGTGATGGTCGTGGTCATATTTGGAAGACCAAATATGAATCTAACATGGTAATCAATCATGAAGAGACTAAAAGAAGGTGAAACAGTTAATAAACCCATGGTCACATTTGCATGACATCAATCTATAGCCTAAACGAAGATGTGGATTAAGTGGTTTAGGCCCTGGGAATCTTAGTTTAGGAAAATATGCTAACAACCATATTTGGATAACCTATAAACTCCCACCAAATTTAGCAAATGGTTCATCAGTGAATACTTATGCAATGCATGATAGATGGAGGCTAAAAGCATGGTTCCTAAAGTATATTGTTGCTCTATGGCTAATCCTCTAGTCAGAGGAAGATAGTTCATAGATGGTTTATTCGAGATACGACAAAAGATGAATTTATAAATAAGAACCCATAAGAATTCAATATGGTTCTTTGTAGTTACCTTTGAAGAAGAATCATACTATCTCTTTAGAACGTTGTGGTATGAACCAAAGGAAGTAAAGCTACACTGGTAAGATGGTAAAGAGGGATCTTCAGAATCTATGAGGCAAGGTACTTCCTTTCCCAAAATAGGCAGGCATGTGAGGAGGAGAACAACCTTTAAAGTCAAGGAGGCTGACCCAAATGGAAAGATGAGGGAATTAAGGGAAGGAGACCAAAATCTCATGGCAACATAAAGTAAATCAATTTCCATAGAAAAAGGTTGAGTGCTTAAGGATATTAGTTCATAAACACCAAGTCGTTTCCATGAATCATCAAAATGGAGATGCAATCTGGATACCCACTAACACTATTCATCACTCAACTTAGGCCATGACTTGATTTTGCTCGATGTCTCAAGATATTTTAAAAGTGACCCTAAGAGAAGTTCATCTACTTGGCTTAAAGGAAAAGGGAATTTAGGGCATTTAGCATTTTTGGGTCCAATCCCTAATTATGCAAAATAAGCACGAACCTCAAGCAATATCAAACTTGAAAACTCTTTTTAAATTTTGACAAAATTAGAGGCATACAACTCAAATAAATATATTTTATCTAATGATAAAATATTAACATTATTCCAACATAAGGAAACTAAATTACAAAATGATCAAATTTTAAATGTTTTCAACAAAATCATTTACTGAAAAGCAATAAATCCAAACCACAATAGAGAAAATATTTTAGCAATCTAATAATCAAATAGAAATTCATAATATTTCTTTTTTTTTTTTTGAATTAAACCCCATGAAGATATTAATTCATCAGTTAACTGGTCGACCAATTAACAAAACCTTTGAATATATTCATCAATTCAAAGTACACCAATGCATTATGTAGTATATGATGAAAAAAAATGGAAGAAAACTTGTCAATTAAAATGCTACTAAGAAAATCAGAAGGTGAAGCACTTTATAAATTAATTAAAAACCTAATTCAAAATTTTGGCATCTAGTATACATGATAAATAATTCTTGTCCATGATATCGAGAGCCACTAATTCATATTTTATCAAATTTGACATTGTTTATATGTGTGTGTGTGTGCTCGCGCGTGTGTGTATATATGTGTGTGTGCCTCTGTTTGTATGTGCATGTGTGTATATATAATTATAACTAATATATCAAATAGGATCATAATTAAATTAGTTCTCCAAAGATTTATAGACAATTTATTTAATTTTTCAATAATGTAGGATATCAATTCTTTAACAAATTAAGATACTAGTTTCTTAGTAATTTGGGGTATTTAATTTTTCAGGAACATAAGGTACTAATCCTTCAGGAATTTATATTTTATTTATTTATTTATTTTGTTCTTCAAGAACTATAAATAATACTAGTTTTTCAAAAACTATATTACTTAATTTAATTATATAAAAATTTAGAATATAAATTTTTCAGAAACTATATTAATTTATTAAAATTAAATAACATCAAATAATAATATTTTCATAAAAAAAAATGATATAATAGTCGTCATCATGAAATCAAATTAGCAAACTAACTTCAGTGGCCAAACAAACCTTATGCTAGATCAGCAATGAACAAAGCGTAAATGCCACGGGGTAGTGGTATTTTGGCGTTCAAAACCGTTGATGGATGATGCTGGCCAAAATTAACAATAATTCAAACAAAGCGGTAGAATAAATTTGTGAATGATTTCGATGTTCCTTGTATAAAACAAATTCATATTGATAACGTAAAATAAAAGAGAGAATTATAAAGATAATAAAGAGAATAAATAAATAATTAAAAGAAAACAGTATCATTCTTTATTAAAAGTAATATCTATTTATATAGGTGTTGATACTGTACAAAAATAGGGATAGAGATATTTTATAATCTTATGATAACATTCATTAATATGCTTCATAACAAGAAATAATTAAAATGGAGGGAATTTTTCAAAATTGAACTTTAAATTCCCTACCTTTATATTGATTGTAAATTACATTCTGTCACTTCACAACTCACACTAAAGTACTAATATTTAGTTATTAGACTCAATAGCAGTAACTAGGATTGAAGAAGAAAATTTGTAGAAATAATGAGTTGAAAGCTACATCAAATATAATTTTTCAAATTAATAATATTTAGGCCTTAAAACTAAGAAATCCTCGCATTCATTTTCGCTTGTGTTTAAATAATCTTCAGTAAGTTTAGTGGTTAAACTTTATATAGGTTCCACCAACAGTTTGGCCTGCAATCCAAGTTGTGTAACTGATTTATCGGTAAATCCTAGGATCCATTTTCACTCCTTTATCAATAAATCCAACTGTAAAGAAAAGGCTTCAACACAAGCAAATACTAAGATGCATATTGAAGGAGCTGGAAAAAGTAATGCTTGATGGATTTCCTTCGTCATAAATCCTCATGCCTACCACTGATTCCTGCACATTGCTTCTGTTTGCAAATTTTACCGTAAAAATTCTTTCTTTCACACGATAGAAAAAACAATTTTATATATATATCACATAGTTATTGCAAGTTAACTTTCAGACTTTCCCCCCCCAAAAAAAAAAATTCAGGCTGAATTTCACATAAATATGTTCTATTCCTATCCTCACCGCAAGCTCCCGTCTGACTTACATGCCTACTTTTACATGAACACCACGAGTAAAATGTAGCACTCAAATAAATAATCAGCTAAAAGGCAAGTCTAATCATTTGTATTCTTCACTGTATTTTTCTTCTTCTTCTTCTTCAGTTTCATCATCATCATAGTAGTAGTACTCATCGTCATCGTCTTCATCATCATCTTTGTCATAACCTATCAATTGCTGTTTCCTTAGCTGCTCCTGAATTCGATCTCTGATGGCTGTTCCCTAATAGAAACCCCAACCATATGTGCTTTCAGCAAACAGATAATGAAAATAATCTTTTGTGCATCAGCCTGTAAATCTAATATGTTTGGTATCATTTCTATTTTTGACTTTTGGCTTTTGTTTTCCAATGCTAAAAACTTGTATATAGAAATATAGGTGGATGAAACAAAACCACTTCTCATGGCACCCTATCTTTTCTTTTAAAAAACCAAATACAAAACAAATATATTTTTAATTATAGAATTTTCTGGCACAACTGAGAAAAAAAACCAACAACCACCACCACCATATTAAACTGCCCCTAAACACACAGTTTCTTTGATGGAGTATTTGTGCACAGAAAGAGAGAGAGATCTAACCATTTTATGGCAACGTTCTTCAAACATCTCAAGAAATCCAGCAACCAAACGATCAGCATTTTCCACCCATTCATTTCGATGGACAGTAGCAGTTTTAGCTACTATTTGTATCTGCAGCGTCAAAGCAGCACATATTTTGATCAAACTACAATGGAAAAAACACACCCACACAGAATTAAGTGCCATTTTGTTCTATTCCATGGGAGATGTCATTGCAACCTAAGAGCAGCAACTTATATGGATTTTATTTTGCCAAATAACAAGTGTAATCATAAAAATACTAGTCTTCAAGTTAGCACAATGCATTCCCAATCAGCACACCTGTACAACAATCAAACCACCATTCAAAAAGTAACTAGACTAGCAATTATATATATTTGCAATACTAATTTTTTTTTTTTTTTTTTTTTTTTTTGGGGCATCAGAAATTTCTCATATGAAAAGAAGGATGCAAGTTTTGAATTGAACACTTAACTTCGTACAATGCAAGGCAAGCACTGTACCACTGATCTACAACCATTAATGCTCATGCTAGGTGGATTGTTTCCTTCAAAAGCCATCTTATTTCCATTTAATCAACACAATCAATTCTCCTGATTAAGCATAACGAGACCACTCTCTATGCTACCATGTTGTCCCTCCTACCAAAACTATGGTGCCCAAGATCACCCAAAAAACACAAAGATTTGAGAAACTATCCTAGAAATGTGCAAGGATAGTTATGCAACACTTGGTGATGTGTTGAGCATTAAAGAAACATCATGTTCAAAAGACTAGTATGGAACAAATGAGGATGTTAAGATGGGTGTGCGACATAGTAGGTTCAACATTATCAAGAACAAATGCATTTGTAGAAAGGCAGAAATGCAACCTACTGAGGAAAACTTTTGAGACTTGAGAGACAGTGAATTGGATTGTCTAAACATGTGCATTGCAATGGTAAAAGCATCAAAATATGGAAGTGTTGAGCATAATGAAATTATAAGGGATATAAAAGTGAGGGCAAAACTAGGATGATGTGGGTAGTGAAAAAAGATTTAGTGGCTCTAGGTCTTTCTACATGCATAGCCCTAAACTGAATAAAATGGAATAAAAAATTCATGAGTTGACACAACTAATTTGGAACTCGAGCTCAGTTGAGCTATGTATCCAGGAAATGTGCAAATCCACAACAGTGAATACTAAATGATCCACCATCTCAAGTCAGCACAATACTGTCACATAATTTCATATAAGGAACTCTCTGAACAATGGTGAAGCTCTAAAGAAACAAAGATTCCATAGCGAAGTCTCACTCAAATGCTCCATGCACAACCCACACCATTGCCATATCAATACCAGACATCAACCAAAAAACTTAAACATTAAAAGATCCACCCAAAACTGTCCCAAGTGCAACAGTGAATTAATTAATGGTCAAAATAACCTTTCCACTGACTTCAGCAACCTGGAAACAACACACCTCAATAGTAGCAGTGGTCACAAGCTACATCATGACTATAAATATTAGAGAGACCACATGCAATCATGGATCCAAGTAAATGAGATTTATTTAGGGATTTCCCTCCCCCATTTTCCGGTTTCCCCTTCTCTTCTGTTTCTTTCTTTTCTCTCTCTTTTTCCCTCTTCAGGCCCCCCAAAGAGGGCATTGTTTCAATGCATCTTCCTTTCTTCAGAATTCTATCAACAAGTTACTATTTACAGACAATTTATTGATTTTGTTCAGAGGACTACCCAAATTTACCTCCTTGTAATTGCATCAAAACAAATCACTATTTATGTATGCTATCAAGTGCACTTTTCATGGGGATGTGCGAAATTTTGCTGTTTTTTAATTGGCTGTCCAACATGTAAACTGCAAATTATTGTCTCCACATAAGCACAGGTGCTAACAAAACTGAAATTTTCCCTTGTTCTTTGTACGATCACATTTTCCTAAAACACACACAGGGAAGACAAAAAGGCACAATGATTAAGGTTGTATTTCTATCCCTCCTTCCCAGAATCCCAAAACCTGGACAGCACAAACTTGGCTTGCATATTATGCTTTCACAATTATCTAAAGATGATAATTTACTTACCTTTTCCCCCACTTTCTCCTGCTGTTTCTTCACTTTTTCATGTAACCTTTTAAGTCCCATGTGTGCTCTCAGCCGCTTTTCCTAGCAGAAACAGAGAATAGTTGATCAGTTCTCTTGTAGGAACACAATGATTTGAATATGCTAAGTGAAATATAGATAGGAGCATGCCTTCACATAGCTAACACCTAGTTCCTTTCTTGAATATCCACGAGCCAAATTGCGCATTACATATTCATTGTAATCTTTGACAATCCTCATTATAATATCTGAAGTTGAGATCCCTTCAGTTCGTTTTGTTTCCTTAAATTTTCCAATAGACTTCACCTGTAAAGAGATTTTATTTAAAAATATTGTAACTTAACCAGTCATGCTGTCTAGTTAAGATAATGGGGCTATTTATAAATTGGTCCACTGCATTGAGAAGTCATTACAGTTGAGCAAAACCAATGGTAGCACCAAAAACAAGAAAATTGGCAAAATTGGAATGTGATGAACATTGTATAAACAAAAAACACATAAAGGTGAGGATGGAAATTCAAAAACATGATAAGAGTCACAAAACAATGGATTGGAACTTAGCAACTGATTGACAGGAAGGATAGCCCAAGAGTGATATATAATGGGAAAACCTCATTCACACAGACAATTCCACAGTTATATAAAAATAAATTGCATGCCACATTATTGGCTCTACCGTATATGTCTTTCTACAGATACCTACTGTAATATTCACGGAGATTACAACAGTCCCATTTGCATCAGCATAATTAAAATAAATCATATATCCACAAAGCATGAGAAGTTGACACATCCCTGAGGAGCTGCATATTGCAGCAACAATTCAATAGGACCAAATTA
The DNA here is from genome assembly GCA_947687605.1 of Reutealis trisperma. Classification (NCBI taxonomy): domain Eukaryota; kingdom Viridiplantae; phylum Streptophyta; class Magnoliopsida; order Malpighiales; family Euphorbiaceae; genus Reutealis; species Reutealis trisperma. The sequence continues at coordinate 42,452 of CANTUT010001560.1, forward strand.
CCAAAAGTATTTAGCCATTCACGACATAGATAAACAACTACACAGGATGAAAAGACAGAGGCTATAAAGTAACTAACAATTAATGGGTTGAGAAAGAAATAGAAAACCTTGTTCCCATCACCACTTATGAAAACATTTATCAGGCCAATATTGTTTATATCAAAAAACAAATTAAACAAGAATTCAGCAAAGGCTCTATCAAGCCACGAAGCATCGATGTTTGAGAAATCCAAAACTCTGCCATCACTGAACTTACAAATTCATAGACATCATTTCCAGCCCCACTTGCATCAGCATAACTACAATCACAGGCCAAATAGAAACCAATTAACATATTAAAGAACATATGGAAATTAAATAAAATTTTAAAAAAAAAACACAGGAAAAATTTTCTGGAGAAACTTTAGAAAAAAAAAATAATTCCTTTGGAACATTCAAGCGGCAAAAACGACATGGAGGCCAGGATTTTGTATGCAAAATGGACAAAAAAAATTACGTTAGATTCCACATGAAAGAATTGCCTAAACAACGAGTAGAAACAAAAAGCAAATGAGAGTAACTATCAAACAATTATAATATCAAAGAACATAGTGAACCTAAATATATTAACCTTTTGTGCATATGCTATTCAAATAAGATAGAAGAATAATTTCAATTTGCATGAAGTTCCTAAAAATCAACTCAAAGTCAACGTTTCCATCTATCACCAATTATTTCTTCGCCATATAATGATACATTGAACAGGAGAAAAAGCAAGTGTGTGGAAACAAATGTTGGGATGACAATAGAAAAATATATTTGAAATGGTTAACCGTACGGAAGAGAGTCATGGGCCACATAGTCTATCTGATGTTTGTCAAGGAACTCGTTTGTAAGCACCCATGGAGCATCAGGGATCACTTCGTCCACCCACCTGCAAGAGTCACACTATCAACCATTTCCTCATGCACTACAGTCAAAAAATATGGCCTACATTTATTGAATATGTTGGTCCTAGAGTAAAGACAGTAGAAGATAAAAATCAACCAATAATCAAGATATGCCTGGAGAAAAGATACTTGTATGAGGCAAGTTTGATGAATTAAAACCTTAAAAATAAAACATCAAAATAGATAATCTGACACAGTAGTTTTGTGTTCTCTTCATAGTGAATTAAAGCCCTTCCCATGCAAGTACTCATATGGAAATAGCAAATATAAAGCAATTATTTTCAGATATACCTTTCATACTAGCAAGTTACCATGGGGCATTCTATACAAATCATTTTGTAGAAACACAATTGACTCTGGCCATAATATGCTAAAGAAAGAGCAAGTTTGAAGTTTAAGACAAGTAAAGTTCATGGTCCAAATTACAGAAAAGACAATTTGAATCCTCCATAACATTTTATGACAGAAATTAAATCATTAAGCTATTTATGGACAAAAAGATGAATGTTTCATTTTACCAAAGCTTCTTTTAGCTTTAAGAAACATTGAAACTTAAATTAAGTCCAAATTTTCTAGAAACAGGTTGTTTTAGTGACTTGTAGATTTTGATTTGAATCTAAACTTGTAGCATGATTTCATATGAGGTCCAAATTACTCTTAAAATTAGAATTTTCTAAACTAAAGTATAAAAAGTACACATCCTTGCAATATCTTGCAGCAACAATGATAAATAACAAGTAATTTAAAAAAAAAAATTGTAAGTCTATTAGGGAATTGAGATAGCATGATGCTACCATGATCATACATGCAATCCATATAGCATCTTAGACATGTGCTTAAGGAATTCTAGTTGTAAACTACAATTACTATTTTACACAGAACTTAGAAATTCTTTTCAAAATTGCAAAATCTAAACATCAGAATTCCAAATAGAAAAATCCAAAAAAAAAAAAAAAGCGTTTTTCAAGGATCCTGTCTTAAACAAACCAAAACCTGGCTTATTTATGCCTATTATAGAATTATTATGCTCATACCTTTTGTCATGATGTTACAAACCTAACAAAGAATAATCTTACTATAGTTGAACCAACATAACACATCATGATTTTCCTATCTTTAAAACATCAGTTCCCACTCCAAGGTACCCAACACGCAAATCATCTTAACAACTTGATAACAGAGAGAAGTAACATTTGAGTTAGGACCCATAGAAAGAGCACCCGCAATTTGCATGGAACATATTCATACTAATTGATTCAAATCAGGAAAATTTTGACATTAGCAACTTCAATTCAAATTTTCAGATGAGTTAATCCTCTATTATTAAATTGCTCACAACAAGGAAATGTTGCATAATTTTTCATCAAAGAATATGAAACACAAACATGAGAACCAACCTGCAATGGCGAAGAGACTCATAACGCTCCTTATCAGTCATGACAGTTTTTCCCTTGTACTTGCGGGTGATTTCATCATTGCAGCATCCAACCAAAAGGTAAGTATTTGGAAATCTATAATAACCCCAAAAAAAAATTAAAAAACTGAAACAATTGATACAATTTGACTCATATTATCGTATCAATAAGCCAAAAGCATCAAATGCTGATTAACTCAAGCTAAAGTTATATTCTTTATTTGACAATTGCTGATAATCTGCGTAATTTAAGCCAAAATAATGAAAATTTCACATAACGGATCTTAAAAAAAACAAAAATTGCGATGAAAAAGAAGACCCAGAAAGATTTTTTCATGAAAACTATAAAAAAGCTTAATTGAGAGAGAGAGAGAGAGAGAACGAGATTACAGCTTCTTGGCTTGCTCGAGAGAACGGGCGTGACCAAAGTGGAAGAGATCATAGATGCCATCAGCATAAACTCGAACAGGTGGATCCATGCTCTTTACCTTATTGTCCTCCATTTTTTAACTCTTCTTCTCTCTCCCTCTCTCTCTCTCTCGTTAATGGAACCAGAAAACCGCGTTGCTTTGAAGAAGAAGACAAACAATTACCCGCTTTCGATTCGGGTCGGATCATAGCATAGAATTATATAATTATGCATAGCTTGTCTTTGAAAAATAATTTTCAAGACAAACATTTTCTAAAAATATTTTCCAAAAAATTGATTATAATATTAAAAATTAGTTTAAAAAATTAAAAATTAAAAATTTATAGAATTACAAATATATTTAAATTTATAAGAATTTTATATTTTTAAAATTTTATTATTAAATATGAGAACAATATATAAAAATTAATAAATTTAGTTGTTGCCGGCCATCAATATTTGATGTATGTGGCTGGCAGTGTCCGATGGCGGTTTTTGATAGTCGTTAATAGTAAGTATCAATGATCAACAAATTAATAAATTTGTGTTTATATATTTTTCTTTCATTATAATAAATGTATCAAAATTCGAAAAATAAATTTCCGTTTTAAGAGAATTATTTTTCTTAAAAATAATTTAATTTTTCATTGACAAAAATATTTTTTATTGGCTAATTTTCAAAGTATTCTAAACATAAAAAAATGCGGAGAATATATTTTTAGTTAAACAAACAAAGATATATAAATAAATAACTTAATCAATATTTGGCTATATAATTGATTATTTTTAGTGTTATAGCAATGTTAAACAAAAAAAAAAATAATTCAGTAAAAAATTCAGTTTACCTCAAGAAAAAAAAAAGAAAAAAGAAAAAAAAATTGAGTGTTATAAAATAGAGAGAAAAGTAAAGAAATAATAGAAGAGAGAATATTTTCTATATATCTCTACATTGATTGTAACACATATTTATATGAGTAAAAAGTTATAAAGATAGAAATATAAATAAAATTCTATTTACATAAGAATATCTATCTATAGATATAGGATAGAAGTTTAATCTTGTCACATCACTTAAATATTATCACAACACTCCTCCTTAGATGTATATTATAAAGAATATATCTCGTTAAAATCTTGTTAAGAAAAAATCTTATGGGAAAAAGAATATCTTATTCTTGTAGAACTTGCGCCATAATACTTTCTTATGAAAACCTTGCCTGAAAAACTCAATGGGACCAAATTTAGGCTAAGGAAAAAAGAGTATAGTGCACAAAAATCTCCTCCTCATAAAAACATGATTTCTAACAAAGATTTCTTAGTCAGCGCATGCCAATTTTATTTACCAACTTCTAAAATGCGGTTTTAGGGAGTACCTTTATAAATAAATCTGTTAAATTGTTAAACCGTATACTTAATGATATTTAAGTAATATCTATATATAATAATTTATTTATAGTACTCTCTTAGAATATTACTAGCACCATGAATATGCTTCGTTAAAAATATTGCTAGAAAAATCCAGTTGGAAAAAATATAGCAAAGGAAAGAGTATAATTCATGTGCTATTCTGTCATTGCATAGATTATCTCATTAAAACCTTTAGTCAAGAAAACCTCATGGAATAAAAACTTGATTAAGAAAAAACAATACAATCTTATATTAATTCGCTCCCCCTGATGAAGACAACATCTTAACATGGTGCATATCAATCAATAAAACAATATTCCTCCAATATCACATTATGTGTTGGTTTAATCAATAAGTTGTTTTTTGAGCGAATTTAGTAGATATTAATTTCATCTCTTCTAAAGGTTATGCATATAATAGAATTTGAGTAAAACAAATTTTCTTTATCCACTTTATTTTGTGCAATACATGTTTTGTTAATTTCAAACAACATAATGGGAGTATCTTTAATTTAGGTACTTCAGGACCATGAAATTGTAATATCATCACATAACCAATCTAAGATCCATCATTATGATGATCAAGTAAATAATTAGCATTGACAAAATGATGTAATAATACTTCAAAAATAACATAATAAGTGTCTTGCACCATTCTAATATTGGTTGGTGCAGAATTATACCTAAATAGAAAATTTATTGCAAATGTAATATCAAGTTTAGTAGAATTTGCAAGTGCTCCTATAACACTCAATATGGTACTTTATGACCAAATAACTCATCGTTATCTTTTTTAAGTCTAAAAGGGTCTCTTTTCACTTTTAGTGAATGGACCACATTGGATTTATCTATGCAAATTGTTTAAATATTTTTTCTACATAAGCAGACTGGTGTATTGGGACTCCTTAATGATCAAACTATATATCGATATAAATTTTTGCCTGAACTCACTTTTTAGATAATACATGTTTTCTTGAGTTCGTCAAAAGTCTCAATAATATTTAGATCATTAACATATACTGCAATAATAATCAATTTGTAGTCTTTTATGAATACATAATGAATCATTTACATATCATTCTCTTAGTAAGGATTCTCTCTTATATCTTTAGTCTTTTTAGGACTCATATAATATTTCATAAGGCACATTTCAAGCTTTTTTTTAACTCCCATACTAATCAAATAATGGAACGTGATCATTTCTATAATAAGAGAATTAGTTTTCTTATAGTTAATGATAAGGTAACTCTAGCTTTGCTTTAATTGTCTCTTTCCATGATGATCAATCATGTTTATACTAATATTCAGTTATACTTATAGATTCTGAATCTAGATTTTCTCTTGAAATGATAAAAGCTACTGTTGAGGCAAATTTATTGTCGACGATAATCGAATTTCTATCAATTCTTTCTCCTATATTACAAAATTTATTGAGATCTCATAGTTTTCATTTATATAATCATCAACTTCAAAAGCCATATCTAGAAGATCTAATTATTCCATTGTCTCAGTTTGCATCTAATAATTGGCTATAGCTCTTTGACTGAGATTTTCCTTTTCAGGAAGCTTCTTTTCAGGAGATTTTATGAGTGATACTGCTTTTTTTTTTTTTTTTTTTGCAGATTCTTATCTTTAAGTTATCCACGCTTTTGGCGTGTGTTAAGCTTAATTTGATTTTTATTTTCAATTAGAATCATGACCCTTATTATGGTATTAACAGCTAGAATATGAAACTATTGTCATTTTTTTTATCATATATTAATACATTTGATAGTTGAATTGCAATTTGTTACAATTATATTATTTTTATGAACTTTTAGTTCATTCTAACTTATACATGGATTAAAAATACAGTTTGCCTTCTAGGAAATTTCTCGATATTCTTTAGCACTACAAGTGCTTGTTCTCTCCCCTAATGTCAAAAAACGTATCTTATCAAAATAAATCTCAAGTCTTCTTTTTAGACCCATTTTCACATATTGAGGTGGTGCTATTAATACACACATGGCACAACCAAAAGCTAGCAAATGAGAAATATTAGGCTTACATCCATGTATAAGTTATAAGGAGAGTATGTATGATATAATGACAAGCCAAATGTTTGATTATTGAATTTTAGGTTCAATGCTTGAACTATTGGTTCAAGTAACATGTTATGCATGTACATTAGGGACAGTAAAATTGTACAACTTATTGATAAAATATAATACATGTAAAAATATTTAGAATAAAATCCACCAAAACAATAATGACAATAATAATAAAGTAAGATTTTAGCAAATTAATTACTCCTTCAGGGAGTCTACATAAAAATGATTCATATTGAGCTAAGTTGTGTCCTTTATATCTATTGTTTCTCTTCCAAAGTTTCCATGATAAACTAAATGTAACCCACTCTTGAGTTTAACTATGATTTGTGCCCATTATTCATGGGATTATTTACAACATTTGCTTTAGGGAATGCTATTGTACCATTGGGCCTAGCTTGATGATTTCTCATTAGTAATTTATTGTTCTTTTTCAGTTATAAGTTCAAATATTTTGTAAATTTTCACTCTTTTAAATGTTGCTACAACAGTATATTAGAGGTATAAAAAAATAGTATATATTTTCTCTTAGCATATCATATTTTGTAATTTTATCACCATACAATTTCAGCTGTGAAGTGAATCTAAACATAGTTAACTTGTATTATGAAACAAACTTAAAATCTTATAAGTGAATTTAGTCAATCATATTGAACTTGCGGTAAGACCACAATTTTCAAGTGTATCAATCTTTAAAATTCTTTTAGAGAAGACAAAAATTCTTTATAGTAAGATTTTCAATCTTTAAATCCTCACTTAAATGATGTATGAATAGAATCATAGCCTTTGTTGTAGTTTCAACCACAAATTTAAATTGGACACTATAAAAATTTATCTCAAAAATTCATTTTAATACTTCAGTATCAAGAATTCACATTAAATAACTAATATCATAAAATTCAAATTTAGTTAAATTGGACATTAACTATATTATTACTACCAATTCTAGTGGTGAAATATAATTATTCTCATCACATGATAATCACACAACTTTTGGTAAAAACATCAAACGAATATATCTCTATCTCAAACCAAATTCACATTTATTATTGAAGCTATTTATAGATATAAGAATTAAATTTCTCTTCATAATGATCACATGGTACTCATATACGCATTCGACATGTATGCGAGTATCACAACACAATGCATTTTAGGCATATCTGGCTTGTAGTCTTTGAATATTTATTACCCATCTTACATATTCTTTCTGAAGATAAATATTTAGTTTCACAATATTGTGGATTGATATATACTCTCCAATTAAATTAAGATAAAAACATGATGTTTTCCAAATAAGTAGCATAAAACGATAAATAGTATAAAAAAATTACTTGACTAAATTTAAATAAAAGAAAATTAATGATTAATTAATACAAACTAGTAGTTCAAAATATGAATCAAATGTAAAAAGATTAATATAAATATTAATCTTACCTTAGATGCATAACATATAGATGAACTATATTCAATTTAATTAACCACCATTTAATATATGTAAAAATTTTCTTTCACTACTCTTATTGAAGCCCAATAAATCAATCTATTCGGCAAATCATTTTAATTTCAATCATAAATTAAGATTAAAAATCATAAATAAATTCATCGCAAAAATAATTAAACAGCTCATCAACCATAACAACAACTAGTTGAATAGTGAATAGTTATTGATTAGCAAATCATGACTAAAATTTATTAATCGTAATTGAACCATGACTAAAATCTATTAATCATAACTTCGCTCATAATCAATTCATTGTAAAATATTAATAGTAAATACAAGAGTTAAGATATGAAACAAGCAAATAATATTTGATAACAAAGACAATTTAGAAAGAAATCATATGAAAAAGCTTTTTTCTTGCTTTTCTCCAGTCCAAGTCTTTATTTCTCAAGGATTAGAGTATTAATTCTTCAAGAACTAGTAGAATACTAATTCAAATGCTAGTTTTTTAAAAACTATAGAAAATATTAGTTCTTCAAGAATAATTTCTGAAACTATAGAGAGTGTTAATTTTTTAAGAACTATAGGAAAATTTAGTTTTCCAGGAACTTAGAATAATGACTAGTTCTTAAGGAACAAGGGATATTAATTCTTTAACAAATTGGGATACTAGATTTTCAAGAATTTATAATACTTTAGTTCTAAGAGTCAATTTTTCAGGAATTTATATCTTAGTTATTTATTTAGTTAGTTTTTCAAGAATTATAGATAATACTAATTTTTTACGAACTAGAATTTAAAATAAAAGTTCTTCAGGAACTATATATAATATTAGTTCTTCGTGAACTATAATTGATTAATTAATTACTTGAATTCTTCAAGAACTATATATAATACTAGTTCTTTAAGAACTGTATTAATTTATTTAATTCTACAGGAATTTAGAATATAAATTCTTTAAGATTTGTATTTAATTAATTAAAATTAAATAGCATCAAATAATAATGTTTAATAAAAAAATAATGATAAAATTATTATTACAATAATAACTAAATATATCATAAAAAAAATATAATTATGCAAATGTATATAAAGTGAAAACAAAATTTTATAACTAATATAAAAAAAAAAATTTATATAGCTTATAGAAAATAATTAGAATAAATTTAAATGTGGCCTTTTGTAATATATTTTCAATTTCGAATTGAATAGCCTTATAGTAATATAGCACCATGTTATTGCATGGGCCGATAGGCGTACCTTTGCTCAAGTTTCTTTATGACAGTAGGGTTGACGAGGCTTCTTTATTAATTAACATGAATTTAACATGTAAACAAGGTTTTAATATGTGAAATCTCGTGCTCATGTATGAAAAATTTGGACGAAAATATGTCTTTTGTTATCACTGCTTATTGCAAAATATACTTTAAATTTGTATATTAGAATAAACAAATTGGTAGAGTCTTGCGCTGATAATATATTATAAAATAGGGAGAAAAGAATAGAAAAAAGTAAAAAAAGAATAAAAGAGAATAATTTTTATATATTTCTTCATTGATTGTAACACATATTTTATAGGTGTAAAAAAAGTTATAGAGATAAAGAAATAAAATTCTATTTATATAAAAATATCTATCTATAGATATAGGATAGATATCCAATTTTATCACATCACTTAAATATTATCACAATATTAAGTGTATTTTCAAATATTAATTCATTTATTTTTTATCTAAAAAGAAATTAATCATTTATTTAAAATACTTATTAATTAAAATTATTTTCCGAGTTCCGTTTTGGTGCGGAATTTATTTATGTTTTTTATTTAACATATTCTTTTAAATAATTATTTAAACCCATTTAAATAATTATTCTATACTTTTAACATATTCTCTTATACTTTTAACTATTAATATAAGAAATACATACATTAAGTTTACTATATATGAATCAATTGAAAAATAATGAAAATATATTATTATATGCATTAATTTATGTCGATTTTAATTGAGAATTACAAAAATATAATGATATGAAAAAGAAATGAGATAATTTTATATAAAATTAAAATTTTAAACAATTATTTGACATACAATTTTTTTATTTCAGCTTTTATTAGATACTGATATATAAATAGATTATGAAAATTAGGTTTAATAAATTATTAATACCATTTTTAAATTAAATATTTATATTAATAGATTAATGTGTTAAATGTAATTTTATAATATTAAATTATTGCTACATTGTAATATTTCACATGTTTAATCTTAGGGGTGAACACAGAATAGGGAGATCACAAAATGATTCGAATCCCCAAATTAAAAAAAGAGAGGAAGAGATCCCTGAGACAAAATTGTATTGTTATTCATGTATTGGAATAGTACCAAAGATACATTTATCTCCCTTTTAATAACCAAATCAAATTGAATTAGATCTGAATTGAAATCAAATTTTCAATATCCATATTGATTATTAATTTATATATAATCATAAACTTATAACATATAGTATATACACTTATACATGTATTTGTATTTATATAAACATAAATTTATAATACATGGTATATGTATTATAAATTTATATTCGAATCATTGAATTCAAATGAATCACATTTGGATTGAAATTAAATTTTCACATTTTTCAACCATATCATACCAAATTATATGAATAATTTAGTATAGATAATTTTTTAAATAAGTGGGGACTGATATTTCAAAATTTTGATTGGATTTAAACATTTTTAATCTCCTATTGTACCCGAACAGTTTAATCCGTTGGTGAAGATGTAATTTGAAAATAAAAGTTTAAATTTGATTCTCCTTCCACGTTAATAATAAAAACTCATTTAACAGCCAATAAATTCAAATTTAATGTTACATGAGTAGAACTCTTAATTAATAAATTATTAATTTATAATAAATTAATTTAAATAATAATAGTTTAGATCATAAAATTTTGGTCAAATTTCAAAGTTCAAAATTAAGCTGCTGTTCTAAGCAGCTAATGATCATTTGTCAACTTGTTTGTTTTGTGATGATTTTTTTTGGGAAAAATTTATTCTGAAACTCTAAATTTATTATGTTTTGCTTATTATTCCCATATAATTTTAATTTTTTACATTAAACTCTTTTATTTTTTTTATATAATTTTAATTATTTCATATTGAAGGCTTTTTTTTTCTTTTTGTGAATATTGAAGGCTTGTTTTATGGCAAAAGTAAACGTTATAAAAAATTCCTTAATAATTGTTTACAATTTACTTTAAAAAAAATTACGTTGTATAACTTTTAAAATTTGAAAAATTTAGAGACATAATAATGTGTCTTTTTATTATGTAAATTCAATAATTTCTTTCAATTTTTTTTTTTAAATTTTGAGCGTAGAAAGGAGAATCAAATATGAGTTTATTGTCCATAACATATATATACATTTACCATTAGATTATGCCTTATTATGCTTCTTTCACAATTTTTAAATTGTTATTTTTTGCCATTAGAAGAGTACTTTTTTTCTAATAATATAATTTACATAATAAAAAAAATGAAATAGAAAGATTTTATAAATAACATTCCGTCTCTAAATTTATTTTTTTTTTGGCCTTGAAAAATTATTTACTCAAGGGTAAAATATTATTTTGTCATAAAAGTTTAATCTAATTAACGAAATAATCCTTCTATTTTAAGAAACTAACTAAAATGTTTTTAACGAAAGAAAATTGATGAAGGATAAAAGTGACTCTCAAGAGAGGTTTGGACCCTCCTGTACCCAAGGCCCATTACGAGGCCTACAGAGGCTATGAGAAAAGGAAAAAAGCCCATTGGCCAGGCGCTCGAACGACTCAAGTCCAAAGACTTTCGGACAAGCTGCCACTCCCCTCCTTCGTCGGATGACTTGCTGAACAAGCAATGGCCGAAGCCCTCTGAAGACATGTCCAGTCATCCAGCAGGAGGACCAGTCCTCAGACAATCCGCACCATGTCCTGACACCCCCTTCACCAGACATCTCTAGGGACGGGACAGGGGACATGCGCCTGCTACCAACTCTCACCAACCAGCATGGCCGAATGACAGGGGATGTCCTTTATCAAAAGAAAGGTGTCAGACATACCTAACCCAGAAATCATACAAAAGGGAAAGGAAAGCCTAAACACAGTCAGTTTGAAATTCTGCACTCTCTCATCCCCTTTCTATCACTAAAATACTCTGAAGAGAGGACTGACTTGATCGTCAGAGGGTCTTAGCCAGGCAAAAGGCCTGGTTCCTCCTTGATCCTTTTTCTTCTCCTTTGCAGGTATTAGGCTCAGGCCCAGAAGAGAAGATCCAGCCCATTCCTTTATATATTGATCAAGCTTGATCAAATTGGTGCCGTCTGTGGGGAACCGAGCTGATCTTTCTCTCCGACGTTGCATTCTACTTCCACTTGCCTGTGAAGGAAGATCACCATTATGACGAGCCCCGATGATCCCGAATCTTTAACCCCCTCAAATCCTAGACACTCCCTTCCAACACCTACTGATCCTCCCCTAGCAACTCCCATTGACCTAAACACGTCGCTCCAGCTCCTTATCTCTCAACAAAACACAGTTGGGTCGAGCCAAACCCCTCTGAATCTTCCCAATCCAGACCTAGCTCCCACATTGCAATTTATTAACACTATAGCTGCATTTGTGAAAAGCTCTCAGCAACAAACTCCTCCGGCACCAACCCTCGTCGCTGTCTCAGAAACTACCTTGAGGAGGAACGTCGCTCAAACCCTAGATTATAAGAAGCAATCCTAAGAACCTACAGGGTTTAATGAAGAACAGCTGGCCCACCTGGGTGAAAATGTGGAGGGAAGGACGAAAGAGCAGCGTGGAGGAGAGGAGAGTTCAACCGAGGAAGAAGGGAGTACGCAAGCTTCGCTCCCAGATAGTGAACTTAAACTCGTGCATGGAAAAAATTTTCATGCAAGTAATATGGAACTGGGCGGAAGAAGGAATAAAGGAAAATGTGAGTATAGGGAACCAAAATATGAGAAAAGAGAAAGCTCCAGAAGAAGAGAACAGGATAGAGGGGAATATTCTGTGGCTAGCCACCCCTCGGAGGCCCGAAGCAGAGGGACGCCTGTTAGCAGCAACGACCGTAGAAAGAAGGAAGAGGAGGTGAGAGATGCCATGAATAAGTTTTTGGAAGAAATGAATCAAGGTCCCAATGGGAAAGTTATGGATACCACCTTAAGGCTCACCCTAAAATCTCCTTTTACCAGATCTATCAGAGAGTACATCATGCCTAGCAAGTTTAAACCGCCGGTGTTGAAAAAATACAATGGGGAGACCGATCCCAGGGTCCACGTCATGGACTACAAGCACGCGGTTAAATTGCAGACGGCGGACGATGAGGCTCTATGCAGAGCGTTCAGGGGATCCTTGGAAGGAGCTGCAACGAGATGGTTTGATGGCTTAGAAGAGGGGAGTATCCATTCTTTCATGGAGTTGGCCAGATCCTTTATGCACCGATTCGCTTCTAGCATCCCGGTGGAGCGGAAGACTCAGTACTTGGAAACGGTGGTGCAAAAGGAAAATGAATCCTTAAGGGATTACATGGTTCGATTCAATCAACAAGCATTGAAAGTCACGCACTTGGACCAAGCTCGAGCAGTGGAAGCGCTGCAGAATGAAACCTCTTATACGGATTTTCTCAAAGCCCTTTGTCGTCATGCCCCCCATACCCTGGAGGATGCAATGGCACTGGCCCAGAAGTATGTACGGCAAGATGACGCTTTGGCCTTTAACCAGATGGCAAAGCGGAGAGGAATGGAGATCATTCCTAGAGAGGAGCCGAAGGCAAAGCGAGAAAAGAAGGTAGAAGAAAAGCAAGAGGAGAGGCCGCCCGGCAGACGAAGGAGGGGAAGAAATAATCAATCATGATCCAGTTTCGATCCCAGCAAATTCACCCCTCTCAATGCCAGTCCAGCCGAAGTCTTCGCAACTTTCAAAGATCAAAATATATGGGCTCGCCCCAAACCTATGGTTGCTCCCCCAGAGAAAAGAGATCAGATCAAGTATTGCCTCTTTCATAACACTCATGGTCACAACACCAATGATTGTAGGCAGTTGATGGAGGAGATTGAAAGGTTGATCAAATAGGGTTACTTGAGGAAATTCGTAAAAAGAGAAGAATTAGGCAGAGCTGGCCCTAGTGAAGATAAAGAAAGATACCCAGGAAGAGTAAATGATGGTTCAGCAGGGACTATTCAATGTATCACCAGAGGGCCAGGCGAAGCTCACGAAAGCAGAAATCGTACAAAGGCCTTAGATAGGCGGAGCGAAAGGCCCGAGTACGTTTACTACGAAGGGGGGAGAAATCGACCAAAGAGGCCGGATGGAAGTGTCCTTCGCACCCCTCACGCTAATCCATTGGTGATCCAAGCGATCATAGCTAATTATGTAGTCAAAAGAATCCTAGTAGACGAAGGAAGTTCGGTCAACCTGCTGACGAAGGAGGCATATTTAAAGATGGGTCTCAAGGAAGAAGATCTAGAAGAAGTGGGAAACCCAGTTCGCACTTTGGATGGAATGGAGGTCCCATCAATTGGAGTGGCGAAACTGCCCTTCACAGTTGGCACTGCCCTTGAAAGTGTAACTACCATGGCCACATTTGTTATCATCAGGGCACATCTGGCATACAACGTCTTGATGGGCAGGTCACTGCTATATGACCTGGACGCTTCAACAAATATCAGACACTTGAGAATGACGGTCCCAAAGCCTAACGGCGAAGTATTTCACGTCTATGGCAGTCAGGACGAAGAGGCAGAAAGGCAGAGAAATAAAAAGATAAAGAAGGGTGAAGTCACTGCTGAGGAGGTAACTGTAGTCAAAATTGCTGCTCCCGAGAAAAGAATCGAGCCCGTAGATAGGTTGGAAAGGGTGATGGTTGGAAGAGAGCCCGAAGAGTTCCTAATGGTCAATTCTTCATTAGAAAATGAGCAGAAGTCATTCGCTTACCAGTTCCTGAAGGAGCACATCCACAGTTTTGCCTAGTCTTCGGCAGAAATGGAAGGGGTAAAACCTGAAGTGATAATGCACCAATTGAATGTAGATTGCACCTGCAGACCAGTCAAGCAGAAAAAGAGATGTTTCGGCTCGAAGCGGCAAGCGATCATCGATCGGGAAATAGATAAGCTTCTGGAGGCAAAGTTTATCAGGGAAGTACAATATCCGGAATGGCTAGCGAACGTGGTGCTAGTCAAGAAGGCGAATGGCACTTTTTGGATGTGCGTAGACTTCACAAATTTGAACAAAGCTTGCCCAAAAGACTCTTTTCCATTGCCCATGATTGATAAACTGGTAGATTCGACGGCTGGGTATGGATTTTTATCATCTTTAGATGCGAAGCAAGGATATCACCAGATCAAAATGCACCCAGAGGATGAGGAAAAAACCTTATTCATAACAGAGAAGGGTATATATTGTTATGTGTCGATGCCCTTCGGCTTGAAAAATGCCGGAGCCATATATCAACGCCTAATCAACAGAATGTTCAAAGATCAATTAGGCAGAAACTTGGAAGCATACATGGACGACATGATCGTGAAAAGCAAAAGCTTCGAGGATCATGTTCGTGACTTAGCCGAAGTGTTGGCAATAATGGAGGAATATGGGATGAAGCTTAGCCCAGAGAAGTGTGCATTTTTCATCCAAGGAGGCAAGTTCTTAGGATGCATGGTGAGCGAGAGGGGAATTGAGACCAATCCTGACAAGGTGAAGGCCATCTTAGACATGGAACCCCCAAAGAGCGTGAAGGAAGTTCAAAGGCTGATGGGGCGAATTGCCGCGTTGAATAGATTCATGTTTAAATCTGCTGAGAGGTATCTCCCTTTCTTTAAAAAGTTGAGAAAGTCAGAAAAGTTCGATTGGACGGAGGAGTGCCAGACAGCATTCGAAGAAGCCTTCCTAAGCTCGGAGCACATTCTGAGCAGGCCTTTGCCGGGTGAAGAAGTATTAATCTATTTGTCCGCTTCAGACCAAACAATCAGTTCGGTGCTGACCAGGGAGGCAGGAAGGGTCCAGAAGCCCATTTATTACTTCAACAAAGTCCTACAGGGGGCGGAGTTGAATTATTCCCCGATAGAAAAGCTGGCCTACGCTCTAGTGCTCTCTTGCCGAAAGTATAAAATATACTTGCAATCACACCAAGGAGTAGTTGTAACAGATCAGCCTTTACAAAAGGTACTTCACAAACTGGAGACTTTGGGAAGAATGCTATGTTGGTCTGTGGAGTTAGGTCAGCACGGTTTGCAATACAGGGTCAGGTCAGCAATTAAAGCTCAAGCATTGGTGGACTTTATCTCTAAATGCTCCTTTGGCACCAAAGATGGGGGAGAAGACTGAACCCCTGGGGAAAGACACTTATCGATAATGCTCCCGGATCTTCAGTGGGAACTCTTTGTTAATGGTGCTAGCAGCAAAGAAGGAAATGGTGTGGGCATCATACTTAGAAGTGCTCAAGGATTTTCACTGGAGTATGCTTTAGGACTGAATTTTGAAGCCACCAATAACATGGCAGAATATGAAGCAGTGATCCAGGGACTACTTTTTGCTGATTGCCTTCGCATAGAGCAACTCACGGTGTATAGTGATTCCCAATTAGTGATTGGACAGATAGAAGGAGAATTTGAGGCAAAAGAGCCGATCATGACCATATATTTGCAAAAGATGAAAGAAATAGTTCAGAGGATGAAGGACAGAGGAGTCAAGCTGTTCTTTCAAAAGATCCCCAGAGAAAGGAATTGCAGAGCAGATAGCCTCAGCAAACTGGCTGCCTCTCGTCCAGTCGAACTTTCTCAGAAAATTTATTTGGGCACCTTGGCCTCCTCTAGCATCACTAAGGGAGATGAAGTTATGGAAGTTGAAGAAGAATCGTGCTGGATAGACCCCATCAAGTTTTACTTGGAAAAGGGAGAACTACTTGAAGATGCCCAAGAAGTCAAAAAGGTCAAGCGAAGAAGCGCCCATTTCTCCCTGGACAACGAAATCTTATACAAAAGAGCTTACTCATTACCCTGGCTGAGATGCGTAAGGCCCAATGAAGCCGAATACATCCTTCAGGAGATACACGAAGGATCCTGCGGAATGCATATAGGCGAAAAAGCACTGGCAGCTAAGACGATTAGACAAGGATACTACTGGCCGAGGATGAAAGACGAAGTTGTGGCATTTGTCAAAAAGTGCCCCTCTTGCCAGAAATTTGATGGTAGAAAACATGTCCCAGCAGCGGAGCAGGTCCCCATTTCTAGTGCGTGGCCCTTCGCTGAGTGGGGGGTAGACATAGTCGGGCCCTTCCTAGCAGCATCAGGTCAGAGAAAGTTTCTCCTAGTAGCAGTGGAGTACTTCACCAAATGGGTAGAAGCCGAACCTTTAGCCACTATCACTGCAGAAAGGGTGATCAACTTCTTATGGCGGAACATAGTGTGCAGATTCGGCATTCCCTATTAGCTCATTAGCGACAATGGTAAATAGTTCGATAATGCTAAAGTCAAGTCCTTTTGTTCAGGGCTTCAGATCAAACAACATTTCTCATCAGTAGCCCATCCTCAAACAAATGGCCAGACGGAGGTAACAAATCGGACTATTCTGCAAGGCCTAAAGCGGAGATTGGAAGGATATGGTCGAAGCTGGGCAGATGAACTACACCATGTCCTATGGGCATATAGAACTACTCCCAGGCAACCCACAGGAGAGACTCCATTCAGCCTGACCTATGGCATAGAGGCGGTAATCCCCGTGGATATAGGCCTCCCTAGTGGAAGGATCAATTATTGCGAAGACAGATACAATAATCAAGCTAGAAGGATCGACCTGGATCTCCTAGAGGAACTCAGAGAATCGACCAGCATTCGAATAGCTAATTACAAGCAACAAGCTGCTAATCATTTCAACAAGAAAGTAAAGTACAGAGTGTTCGACGAAAGGGATCTAGTAATGAGATTCTTAGAGGCTACAGGAAAATGTGAAGGCACAGGCAAGCTTGCACCCATATGGGAAGGACCTTTCCAAGTAAAAAGAGACCTAAGTCCTAGCACTTACAAACTTGTAACCCTAGAGGGTGTGGAAATTCCTCATACATGGAATATCCAACACCTCAAGATGTATTACCAATAATAATAACAGAAACGTCGTTTGCCTCAAATTGTCTCCATTCGCACTAACGAAGCCTCGCCAAGAGCGGGAATAACTTTCATAAGGGAGAGCCTAAGCCCTAGTAAATCTAGGCATGAAGCCTCGCCAAGAGCAGGAAGAACTTTCCTAAGGGAGAGCCTAAGCCCTAGTAAATCTAGGCATGAAGCCTCGCCAAGAGCAGGAAGAACTTTCCTAAGGGAGAGCCTAAGCCCTAGTAAATCTAGGCACGAAGCCTCGCCAAGAGCGGGAAGAACTTTCCTCAAGGAGAGCCTAAGCCCTAGTAAATCTAGGCACGAAGCCTCGCCAAGAGCGGGAAGAACTTTCCTAAGGGAGAGCCTAAGCTCTAGTAAATCTAGGCACGAAGCCTCGCCAAGAGTGAGATGAACTTTCCTAAGGGAGAGCCTAAGCCTTAGTAAATCTAGGCATAAAGCTAAAGAGGCCCAAAGGGAGAAGAAGACGAAAGTGCTCAAACTCCAATTGGAATGACAGCTTCGCTAAGGTGTTTCACAAATGCTTGTTGAGTTACAGCGTGAAGGCGATCCCCATACAAGTAAAGTATGCACAAAACAAAAGCATAATAGCTGTATTATTTACTGAAGTAAATGTATTACATTTATTTATAAAAGAATGAAATATAAAAGAATAAAATACAAAAGAATGAAATACAAAAGAATGAAGAAAATATCTAAGGCGGAGGATCGCCTGGAGGAACCGCTGTTGTAGAAGATGGCAGAGGCTAGCCATTCAAAGGATCCGACCAAATGACAGACAGAGGTTCGGCTTGTGCAAGATCCGTCCCAATGGGAAGTACTTCGTCTACGTCCCCTTCGCCCCCGCTAGAAACTTCGAGAATGGGAGACGAAGCGGGCGCATCCTTATCCCAAGCCGAAAAGTCTTCAGGTCGTAACAGACCTTCATCCACCTCAGGAACAGGATCTTAGAACTCTGAAAGGTCTGGCGTCAGAGGCTCTGTGTTTATTGTTTCAATTGCAGTGGAGGCCAAGGATCATGGACATTACCAGGATATAATGAAGGAGACAGAAGGGGTTTCTCCAAGACCCTTCAGCGAAGATGCTGAGCTTCCCATCCTCGACCTTAAGACGGGGAAGTTTCGTTTGCGCTCCTCCTCTGTCCTCCAGTCTTTGTCGGCGAAGCCTCTTAAGGACAAGCCGATGAAGCCTGTCTCCACTGGATCTGGTTCGGCTGCTGGATCAGAAGGGGCCCAGGTGAGTGTGGCCAGTGCGAAGTCCATTCGAATATTTCAAAGGTGACTCGTTAAGGCTTCTGATCGCTGTGTTCCTATTGTGCAGAGAGGTACTCCTCCGCTTCGAGCTGCACCAGTTGTTGCAAGGCCTGCTCCTCAGAGGGGTATCTCAATCTCTGGGCTTTCTGAGGCTTTTGTTCCTTCGCCTCCGCCTCCGCCTCCTCCAGCAGGTGATAAGGGGAAAGGAGCGTCTGCACCTCGTCCGCCCAAGCTAAAAGTAAAAGGGCCTCCCGTCCCCAATGTTCCTGATATGATTGCTCACTCTTCTCGGGGGGCGGAGTAGCTGGCAGACTTGGAAAAGGTTCTGACAAATGTTCCTGATGCAGAGTTTGAGGCCCGTCTGAAGAACCTGGTGGATGACTTGAGTGCCCTTGGGGCTGAAGCTGGGGCAGGTAACTTTTCTTCTCCCCCATCACCTTCATCATATAAAGACCCTCGTGTCATCCGAGGGACATATTTGAGATGGTCGAAGGAGGTTGTACCTGGGAGATCTCCTAGTGCCGAGGAGGTCAAGGCCTGGGAGAAGTATGTTGAGGAGCAATGGATTTCATATCCTGACTTTGCGACCCTTAAGAGGCTTTATCCTTCCCCAATTAATACTGCGGCCGAAGGGGAGGCCTTCGTTTCAAGAGACAGAGGCAACTTCTTGCCTTCTTGTTGTCATTTACTTCTTCTTGTGCCTTTATTTGCTTATTTAAATGTGTGAATGTTTTTGCTCTTGTGCCTTGCAGTTTCTGTGGGCGAAGCGGACGCCCCTATTCATTAGCCTTTCCTGGAGGCTTCTTCGGCATTTTCCATGGGTCCCTCCGGAGCCAGCAAAGCATTTCCTTCAGCTGCTGCTCCGCTGGCAGCTGATAAGGGGGCTGCTGTTGCTGCGATCGACGAAGCATTTCCTTCAGCTGCTGCTTTGTCTGGGGTCATGCCAGGGGCCATTGTTACGGTCGAAGGTGTCTCTTCAGCAGCATCTAATTTAGATACCACTCACAACACATCAGAAAAGTGCTCCGCCGCATCACGGAGAGCATTGTTGTAATATTCGGCTGCTACCTTATAGGTGTGGTATGTGATGATGTCGTCAAAGCTCTTAGACTGCATGAAGTCCCTCACAGCCCTTCGCCGACCTTCTTCGGCCTTGTTAGCCTTCTCAAGTGCAACTTGAGCCCGAGTAGTGGCTTGTGTGTATCCAAATTCTGAGACTCAAAGTTCCTGTTGAGCCTTCTTCAGGAGATTTCGAAGACTGGGAACCTCTTCGGCCTCTCGGGCAAGCTCTTCATTAGCACTTTTCAACTTGTCCAGTTGCGCACTAAGATCGACAATGGCTTTGTCCTTAGCTGCCATTGTCGCAGTTAAGGCACTAACCTCTCCTTCGGCCTTCGAACGAGCCTCTTTATGAGCCCTGGATTACTCCATGGCTTCCTCAGTCTTTGCCCTCGCAAAGGCCAGTTCTTCCTCCAATCGGGAGCACAATCCTAGTCTTTCCTCCGCCGCTCGCCGGGCGTCTTCATAGTGATCCCTCAGAAGGCCGAAATCAGTCATCAAAATTTTGGAATCTAGAAGCGCCTGCAACAAACAAGCAACAATAATTATGCAATGTGGTAAATGGTCACAACCCAAGTGAGGAATGAATTTACCTTCTCTAGTAGAGTCTCTTGCTTGGCAAGAGTATCCTCCATAGACCCAAAAAGAGGCCTAGGGGCTGGACGCAGAAAGGGCACGGGGGCCAAGACAGCGGCAGTTGGAGCAATGGAAGAAGGAGGACCAGTAGATGCCTCGACTTCTCCAAGCGGAGGTGAATCCACTACTACAATCTCCGCTGGCCCTCCGACTTGCGGCCTCTTACTTGGCGGAGAAGCCTCATTTGTTGTCCCCTGCGGAGGGGCTGATACTCCTACATCCGCCCTAGGTGAGGGGGTCCCTGA
The DNA here is from genome assembly GCA_947687605.1 of Reutealis trisperma. Taxonomy (NCBI): domain Eukaryota; kingdom Viridiplantae; phylum Streptophyta; class Magnoliopsida; order Malpighiales; family Euphorbiaceae; genus Reutealis; species Reutealis trisperma. The sequence goes on from CANTUT010001560.1 coordinate 63,488, forward strand.
AGCTGAGTGGGCCTTCGGAACGGTAGTGGTTGAAGTTACCGCCAGGGGCCTCTTGCGGCGAAGAAACTCCCCCACTGTTAATTTCTTCTTAGGGGGACGAAGAGAAGAGACACCTTCGATCGTAACAATGGCCCCTGGCATGACCCCAGACGAAGCAGCAGCTGAAGGAAATGCTTCGTCGGTTGCAGCAACAGTAGCCCTCTGATCAACCACCAGTGGAGCAGAAGCTGAAGGAAATGCTTCGCTGGCTCCGGAGGGACCCATGGAAAACGCTGAAGAAGCCTCCAGGAAAGGCTCCTGAAAAGGGGCGTCCGCTTCGCCCACAGAAACTGCAAGGCACAAGAGCAAAAACATTCACACATTTAAATCAGCAAATAAAGGCACAAGAAGAAGTAAATGACAACAAGAAGGCAAGAAGTTACCTCTGTCTCTTGAAACGAAGGCCTCCCCTTCGGCCACAGTATTAACTAGGGAAGGATAAAGCCTTTTGAGGGTCGCAAAGTCAGGATATGAAATCCATTGCTCCTCAACATACTTCTCCCAGGCCTTGACCTCCTCGGCACTAGGAGATCTCCCAGGTACAACCTCCTTCGACCATCTTAGATATGTCCCTCAAATGACACGAGGGTCTTTATATGATGAAGGTGATGGGGGAGAAGAAAAGTTACCTGCCCCAGCTTCAGCCCCAGGGGCACTCAAGTCATCCACCAGGTTCTTCAGACAGGCCTCAAACTCTGCATCAGGAACGTCTGTCAGAACCTTCTCCAAGTCCGCCAGCTGCTCCGTCCCCCGAGAAGAGTGAGCAATCATATCAAGAACATTAGGGACGGGAGGCCCTTTTACTTTTAGCTTGGGCAGACAAGGTGCGGACGCTCCTTTCCCCTTATCACCTGCTGGAGGAGGCGGAGGTGGAGGAACAAAAGCCTCAGAAAGCCCAGAGATTGAGATACCCCTCTGAGGAGCAGGCCTTGCAATAACTGGTGCAGCTCGAAGTGGAGGAGTACCTCTCTGCACAACAGGAACAAAGCGATCAGAAGACTTAACGAGTCACCTTCGAATTATTCGAATGGACTTCGCACTAGCCACACTCACCTGGGCCCCTTCTGATCCAGCAGCCGAACCAAATCCGGTGGAGACAGGCTTCGTCGGCTTGTCCTTACGAGGCGTCGCCGATGAAGACTAGAGGACGGAGGAGGAGCACAAACGAAACTTCCCCGTCTTAAGGTCGAGGATAGGAAGCTCAGCATCTTCGCTGAAGGGTCTTGGAGAAACCCCTTCTGTCTCCTTCATTATATCCTGGTAATGTCCAGGATCCTTGGCCTCCACTGCAATCAAAACAGTAAACACAGCGCCAACGAGGTTAATACCCCACCATCAATTAAAACTATAACAAATGAGGAGCAGAATTACCTCTTATATCTTTCAGTAAGAGTTTAGGAGTCGGAAGGCCATGCTCATCCTCCGCATAAAAGGAGGTCATCATCTTTTTAGAGTTATAAATAAAACCCTGATGGACCAAAGTCTTGAGGTTCGCCTTCTCCTCAGCGGATAGCCTCTCAGGCCACTCAGTTAGGCCTTCAGTGGGATGCAGGAAATGGCCGAGAAAACCAAATCCAGGGGACTTGTCGCCAAGGCCGTCAGTGACTTCTATCAACCCGAACTTGCCCCTCCAATCCGTCACCTTGTTCTCTTTCCCAAAGAAAAGGCTCTGGCGAGGCCTGGCAGAAGTCATATAAACCCCCGATGACCTCTGTGCGCTTTGGATCCTGTAAAAGCATTGAAACAGGCGAGCGAAAGGGCGAATGCCGTGAGCGAAGCACAGAACCTCGAAGACGTGCATGTCCCTTATGGAGTTCGGGGTCAGCATCATTGGATTCACTTCGAAGTAGTTGAAGCACTCAACTTTGAACTTCGTAGAGGGAAAAAGAAGACCAGCTTCCAGTTGGTGGTAGAAAATAATGTAATGTTGGTTGTCTTTAGGCAGAGCAGCTTTGGGGTCGCTAGAATAAACCCTTTCGTGAGCCTTAGCTCAGCGGAATAGGAATTGGGTGCTACCTTCTAAGTTCTGGCCAAAGGCCAAAAACTCAGATGTTTTTCCAATGGGGGCTATCTCCCCCCGTTCCTCCTCCAATATCTTTTGGTAGTGGGAGGAGCTCACTTGGTCCCTCTGGGGAATGTTCTCTTTTCTGGGTGCCATTAGAATGAAAGAAGAAGATGGAAGAAAGTACCAAAGAACAGATGCAGGAAAATAGTGGAAATTAGGGGACTCGACAAAATGAGCAGGAGTTCTGGAAATGGGAAGGCAAAGGAGTATATATACTGAGAGCGTCCTCGATAACCATCACAGTAATAAGTGGGGGCATTAAATGGATGTTCAAAATTCAAAATCCATGGAAAACTTAATCGTCTGCTATGACACGTGGAAGGATGGGGAGAACGAGGAGACGTGCATTCAATGCGTGTTTTGGCATTCAATGCTTACTCTTGTCAGTTGTGCATGCATTGAATGACTGTGTGACCTTTCATCTACCCTACGAAGGCTGCCTAGAATGCAGACAGTTCCTAGCCCCTCCAATCCCTTTGTTCAGACAAAAGCTACCCTTCAAAAAGACGAAGTAAATGCCCGGATAAGGCGAAGCCTCCCAGCGAAACGAAAGCCTCTCCTAAGAGCTACTCACCGCAGACAAGGAAATGAAAGGACCCCTTCGCCATCCAAAGCGGAGGTAGTTCTCTTCGACCAAAAGACCCCGGAAGATAAGGATACAAGGATGCGAAGCTGTTTTACTAAGGCTCGACCCTTCACCCTCTCCTTAATAAAATAGGGGGGCCCCTGATGAAGGATAAAAGTGACTCTCAAGAGAGGTTTGGACCCTCCTGTACCCAAGGCCCATTACGAGGCCTCCAGAGGCTATGAGAAAAGGAAAAAAGCCCATTGGCCAGGCCCTCGAACGACTCAAGTCCAAAGGCTTTCGGACAAGCTGCCACTCCCCTCCTTCGTCGGATGACTTGCTGAACAAGCAATGGCCGAAGCCCTCTGAAGACATGTCCAGTCATCCAGTAGGAGGACCAGTCCTCAGACAATCCGCACCATATCCTGACACCCCCATTCACCAGACATCCCTAGGGATGGGACAGGGGACATGCGCCTGCTACCAACTCTCACCAATCAGCATGGCCAAATGGCAGGGGACGTCCTTTCTCAAAAGAAAGTGTCAGACGTACCTAACCCAAAAATCATACAAAAGGGAAAGGAAAGCCTAAACACAGTCAGTTTGGAATTCTGCACTCTCTCATCCCCTTTCTATCACTAAAATACTCTGAAGAGAGGACTGACTTGATCGTCGGAGGGTCTTAGCCAGGCAAAAGGCCTGGTTCCTCCTTGATCCTTTTTCTTCTCCTTTGCAGGTATTAGGCTCAGGCCTATAAGAGAAGATCCAACCAATTCCTTTATATATTGATCAAGCCTGATCAGAAATGAACATTGAAGAGCTCATTGTTAGACTTTGAATCGAAGAAGACAACAAAAACTCAAAAAAGGGAGGATATATGCCTTCAAGAATAAAGACAAACATCGTTGAACATGTACTAAGTTTGAAGAAGAAGAAGAAGAAAAAATCAGAAAAGGAGTTCGAAGAAGAGGATATATGCCTTCAAAAGTGAAGGCAAACATTGTTCAACATGTACTAAGTTCGAAAAAGAAGAAGAAAAACAAAGCAGAAAAGGAGTTGAAGGTGGGACCTAGTGGTGGAGTTTCCAAAAAGAAATTTCAAGGAAAATGTTTTAATTGTGACAGAGTGAGTCACAAATCCTCTAAATGCTGGTTACCAAAGAGGAAGAAAAAGAATCATGAAACAAATATGATTGATGACATCACACAAGATGTCTCTAACATCAACCTAGCTACTGTGATATCAAGGGTGAACTTGGTTAGGTCAAACTCAAAGGAATGGTAGATTGATACTGGTGCTACAAGGCACTACCTTGGTGAAGGAAAGGTGTTTTGAGAATGATTTAGGCAAGGAGCTGACTTTGAACAATGTTCTATATGTGCCAAAAATCTATAAGAACTTAGTGTCCACTTTGCTTCTTAATAAGCATGGATTTTGCATGGTGTTTGAGTCGTACAAGGTTATTATATCTAAAAATGGAATGTATATGGGGAGAGGGTATGTACTTGATGGGCTATTTAAGCTCAGAATAACTATAATCACTAGTATGAACGAAAATACCTCTTCAGTTTATTTGCTTGAGTCTTCCAATTTATGGCATGGTTGTGAACTGTTAATTTTGCACCTATTGATCCAGCTGCACCTTGACATCTGCTAAGTTTAAAACGCTATACAAAGCCATTATGGCGGTCTCGCTAGCCTGTTAGAGGCTGGGGGTTTTGGGGGTAGTGCAACAGAAAGAAAATTTTTTTAGCCTTCAAATGCATTACTATCCGGATACCCAAATTTCCTAAATCCCAAATCAACAACCAATCTCTAAAAAAAAGAAAAATTAATCTGCGCTAGCCTGGCGCGGATCTGCACCAGTCTTACTCGAGGATCCATGCTGATGGTCCCCCTTTCTGTGCCAAAATATCTATTTTGCCCTTTTCGGCCCAATTTTTAGCCCCTTTTGACCCTACCATTTTGGGTCTTTTCACTTTTTCAATCCCTAAACTACCCTCACCCATTATAAATACTCCTATCCATTCTTCTATTTACCACATCCCTCGAGTTATAATTAATAGCTATTATCTAGTTCTTCTCTTCTTCTCTCTCCAACCACTCTCTAATTAATTAATTAATCTTTTTAATTAATTAATTATCTCACTCTAACTAAATTAATTAATCTTTTTAATTAAGTAAAAATTTTTTATTAAAAATAATCACTCAATTAATTAATTAATTAATATTTTTAATTAATTAATTAATTAATTAATCACTTTTTTTTTCAAAATCAAATTAATCTTTTTTTAATCCATCTTTCATCCAAATTAATTAATTAATTAAATTAATTAATTAATTAATCCCTAATCAATCTAATCACCCGATCTTGATAAAATGGAATTTCAGTCCAGTAGAACTCTCTGTTTGCTAAAAGCTAAAATATCAGCCTTTTTCTGTCACCCACAAACCCAAATTAAATTAATTGATCCAATTAACCTCTAAATCTCTCCACTTAATCGTGGAATGAACTACGTGAATTTTGATTCCTATTCAATAAGGTACGTAGGCACGTTTAGAATTTAAATTCAAATCTCAAATCCAATTCCAAATTAATTCCATTTTCCATTTATTTTCAATTGCAATTATCTATTTTTATACTTTTTTTTTTTATAAATTTGAGTAATTATTTATTTAATTATTTTGGAGTCAAGAAGCAATAGTATGATTTCTCTAGAATCCATAAGGATTAGAGAGAATACTCTCTTTGGTTTATGGATGTTTATTTGTTGAATTTACTCATGGATTTTATAACTATGTCATGCTCATGCATTTTAATTATTATCTTATAATCGCAATTCACAAAACTAATTTTTAAGTCAAATTAAACTTAAGAGTTAAATTTAGATTATTTAACAAAAAATCTAGTCTCCAAACTCAACTTGGTTCAAATACTAGTATTTTTATCCTTGGGTAAATTGACTACAAAATTAATAAATTTGAGTCACAAATTGGGTTTTTTTCTTAATTTTTCCATCCAAAAATAAATTAGGGTGGTGATTTTCGAAATCATTTTTCAAATTACAAATCAATTTTTCGAAAGATAGCCGTTATAATTGTGAGCACCAAAATTCGTTTCATGACCTTCTTAAAAATCACTCGGCCTTTTCTTAAGACAAATTTTTCCTGAGTGACAGAGGGGTATTCAAGCGAGGTCTCACAATGGTAGACTAGGACATGTTAATTATAATACCTTGAAATTGTTAATTAATTTGAATCACATACCTAAATCCATATAAATTGAAAATATAAATGTGAAATTTGTGTTGAGATAAAATTAACAAGATCATCTTTTCAATCAGTTGAAAGAAACATTGAACCATTTGAGTTAATTCACAGTGATGTATATGATTTAAAATTTGTACAAAAAAGAAATGGTAAAAAGTATTTTATCATATTTATTAATGATTGTACAAAATATTGTTATATATATTTGCTTAAAAGGAAGGACGAGGCAATAGAGAAATATAAACTCTATAAAATTGAAGTTGAAAATCAACTCAATAGGAAGATTAAGCTATGGAGGAGTGATCATAGTGGTGAATATAAAGCATCATTTAGTGAATTCTATGTACAACATGAAATTATACGTGAAACCATAATACTTTATTAACCTCAGTCAAATGGTGTGGCTGAAAGGAAGAATCGTATCTTAAAAGAAATGATGAAGGCAATGTTGATCAGTTTTGGGGTACTTAAGAACATGTTGGGAGAAGCCATCTAATGAATTATATTTTAAATAAAGTGCCTCTGAAGAAAGAAGATAAAACCCCTTATAAATTATGAAAAGGAAGAAAGTGTTCCTATAAATATATAGGAGTGTGAAGGTGTCTTGCAAAAGTAGCTGCACCTACACCTAAAATGGTGAAGATAGGTCCAAAAACAATTGATTACATTTTCATTGGCTATGCACATAATAGTAGTGCTTATCATTTTTTTTTGTGTATGAATCTAAAATTCTAAAAATACACAAAAACACAATAATGGAGTCGAGGAATGCTTCGTTCTTTGAACATGTATTTCCTTCTAAATACTCAGAAGAGGCAGGTTCGTCTTCGCCTAAATGAACTTATAGTTCATCTTCGCCTAAGAGAACACATGGTTTGTTTTTGCTTGAACAAATACAGAGTTCATCTTTGCCTGAATGAAACACAAGGTTCGTCCTCACCTAAGCAAACATGGGATATAAGTTTATTCTCATTTGTACAAAACCAAAGTGTAAGTTTGTTCAAATGAACACATAAGATTATATAAAATGATAGTCAGGACCAATAACAAGGACATGAAACTAGAAATGAGTTAAGATGAAGCAAAAAAGTAAGAATAGAAAAATCTTTTAGTCTAGATTTTCTGACTTATTTGTTTAAAACTAAACCACAAACTTACGAAAAAGTACCAAAGCAACCTCTTTGGAAGGCCTTTGTGGAAAGAGGCTATTAAAATTAAAGTAGATTCCATCATGCAAAAATCATACCTAGGAATTAGTGGATATACCTCCATGATGTAAACCACTTAGATCAAAGTGGTTCTTTAAAAGGAAGATGAAAGCAGATGGATCAACTGATAAGTATAAGGCTAGACTTGTAATTAAAGGTTACAAACAAAAGAAAGGCTTAGATTAATTTGACACATATTCTCTTGTAACAAGGATAATTTCTATTAGGATGATAATTGATATTGCAACATTGCATAGTCTTGAAATACATCAAATGGATGTGAAGGCCGCTTTCTAAATGGAAAATTTAGATGACGAAATCTACATGACACAAACTGAAGGCTTTATTATCCCAAGACTAAAGAAGAAGGTGTGTAGATTGGTTAAGTAATTTGTAAGGCTTGAGGCAAGCACTAAAGTAATGACATAAAAAATTTGATAGTGCATCGCTAACAAATGGATTTTAAGATCAATGAGTGTGATAAATGTGTTTATGTTAAAGATACTAGTGATGACTATGTCATACTATATTTGTATATTGATGATATACTTATTGTTGGAAGTAACGAGAAAATGATCAGTCAACCAAGAATATGTTGAGTTCAATATTTGAAATGAAGGATATGGGACTAACATATGTGATCTTAGGAATAAAAATTTTAAGAAGGTTAGAGGGACTCACATTATGTGGACAAAATACTTAAGAAATTCAATAAAAATGATTCAAGTATGGCTATAAACCCATTAAACTTAAGTCTTCATCTACCTAAGAATAGAGAAAAAAGTGTATCTCAAGTTATAATATGCTAGAGTGATAAGAAGTCTCATGTACTTATACAAGACCATATATTGCTTATATGGTAAGTAAACTAAGTCAATACACAAGTAAACTAGGATCTGAACACTAGAAAGGAATAGTAAGAGTACTTAGGTACCTATAACATACTCGTGATTACATACTGTATTATTAGATATCCAGTTGTCTTAGAAAGCTATAGTAATGTTAACTGGATCTCTGGTATAAAAGACTCAAAGTCTACTACTTAATATGTGTTCACTGTAGTAGGTGCAATTGTGACTTGAAAAATCCTTTAAACAAACTATTATAGCTAGATTTGGCAATGGAATCTGAGTTCATTGCCTTAGACAAATGTGGCAAAGAAGCTAAATAGCTTCGTCATTTCTTAGAGGATATTCCAAAATGGGAAAGGCTTATGCCACTAATTTGCATTCATTGTGATAGTTAATCTGCCAATTGAAAAAGCACAAAAATAATATGTATAATAGTGAGTCAAGACATATATGTCATAGACACAATACCATGAAACAACTACTCCTCAATTGGAATTATCACTATTGATTATGTAAAATCAAAAGATAATATTGCAGATCTGCTAACTAAAAGGTTAAATAGAGAGTTAGCTGATAAGTCATTAAGGAAAATGGGACTAAAGCCCATGAAGAATAAGTTAGTACAAAGAAAAAACCCAACCTAGTTGACTGGAAATTCTAAAATCTAGTTTCAAAAGGACAACCTAATTGCAAGAACTTAGTTAGATCACTATAGGGATTTTATCTATTCCTAAGATGAAAACTGCTATACCTATGAGGAAGAGGTTAAGCGATGTTTTTAATGATCTTATTGCTTTAGAAATATGAGCAAAATAATACGGGTTACTCTTGAAAAGATCACTTATGTGAGGGAGAACTGGGGCTGTTTTCAAAAGGAATCATGTTAGGCTTAGTTCTTTCCATCTCTCACGAAACCAAGTATACATTCAGGGCCAAAATGAACATAATAATGAGTACAGAATTGTATTGGAGATGTCCATATGTGAAGTATGTCATCATTTGCACAAATAGCATAACAGTTCAAAAGATATCATATCCACTGGTCAACTAATAAAAATAGATATACTTTCATAAGGGAGGTTTAAAGGGTTACACCTATTTGTCCTTTTATAGGAACTTGACCATTGAATTTTATCACTAGATTTTTGTTTCTTTCCAATTTCCATTCATATGGGAGGATTGTTGAAAAAAAACTTTTTTGAAATTAATTAATTTGTAATTAACTGTTAGAAAACATTCTGAATATTGAATGGGAAATTGATTTCTTTGTAATCATTTTTGTAACTCCCTCATAATTATTTATGGTTTTTATTGTCATTTTCTTTCTCCATTTAGAGAGAAATTTAGCTTGTGTTCATACATATAAAAAGAAGATAATTAACTTTTCTTGTTGAGTC